>MNCL01000323.1:0-69414 GCA_001932985.1 Proctacanthus coquilletti
AGATAAATTCCCTTATAAAAAGCTAAACAATAATTTGATTGTAAAGTTTATTGAATTGAAAATATTCTTTATGAAATTAGCATTTTAATTTTACTTTGTAAATTTGCATTGTGTCATGTGCTTTTATCACGAACGTTTATTTGCTTCTTTCGCTTAGAGATTTCATTTGTTTCCGTTTACTTTTATTTCATTTGTATAAAAGGGTGGCATATTTTCATCTGGCCGCAAACCACCAAAAGAAAAAACTCCACCTAAGGATAAATCTCCAAAGAAAGGATCCCCTTTTAAGAGTGATAAGCGAAAAATGCCAGTTGCTCTTACTGAATCTCTTGAGATGGAACCATCTGAAGAGAAGAAATCCAAAATTGATGATAAAGGGTTCACTCGTCCTTATGAATATTCTGAAACAGATCCCCAACTAAGTCCAGGTAAAAAGAGTTACGTGCATGGTGGTTTTCGCTACGATCAAGATCCCAAACAATCCCAAAAGGGTAATGAAGGCTCTGAACAACTTAGTCCGAATTCTCAACAGAGGCGGGCAACAGCTTTAGCCTTTAATTACGCTCCAGGAGAAGAAGACTCTATAATTAGGGAACAAACCCAGAAATTAAAATACGGAGAATTGTCGCCTAGAACGCGAGAAAAACTAGTAAAAGGTGAACTTTCACCGAAGACAAGGGAGAAGTTACTTAAAGATGGTAACTTATCTCCCAGAACGAAGGCTAAATTAATGTCTCTTGTTATGCATGATACTGAAGCTACTCCAATGAAGGATCCTCATGGGAGGTCTTATTCGCCAAGTAGTGCCAGACCAGGCTATATGTCAGGAGCCGCTGGATTGTATAAACCATTACAAACTGAGGTAACTACTGCCTTCTAACATGATGGATAATGGATATTTTGTCTGGTCTTACAAATTTGGATTATTAACAAAAATGCAACATGTGATAATTATCCCTATTTGTTAAAAAAATAGTTTGTGGTATATCATCCGAAAATTCATCAAGCTTTACTTATTTAGACGTTTAACACAACTTTGTTATTTTTTCATTGACGTTTTAATTGTGAGAAATCTCTCCATAGAGAAATTCCCTAGAAATGGTGGTTTTTAGGCCAGTTTGGGGGACCGAAAATTTTTAATTAAATTGTGGTCTAAATGATAGTTGAAATGAGACCTTAATCACAAAAAAATTTTAAGATGAACATAGGAACCGTTTCAGCGATATGAAGGGTCCAAATAGTAGAAATAGACTCATATATCGCAAATTTGGTTAAAATAACTTAAAATATAAATTGTAATATAAGCAGGATATTTTTAACAAAATATACCCGATTCAATATCCAATAATTATTAAATGCAACTCCTGCTTTAATATATTTACAAGCCACGCCTTTTGCGCTAAAAATGTAAATCAGAATGTTCGCAATGTATTGATACAGCGTTAGTAATAAGCATGCTTGTAACAATATGTTATAATAGTATATCTTTTCATAAAGGAAAGCTTAAATGATATGTATGTCCATTTTTTATTATAAATATAAAACACAAATTTCAAAATTTTATAAATTGGCGAGTATTTTATAAATCCAAAGTGCCCAAAACTTTTATATAGAATGTTCCAATAATTTACTAAGACGCAAGGTATGAGTCTATTTCTATTATTTGAACCCTTCATATCTCTGAAACGGTTCCTATACACATCTTAAAATTTTCTTGTGATTAATGTCTCATCATAAGCTATCATTTAGACCGCAATTTAATTAAACATTTTCGGTTCATCAAACGAGCCACTTTTGTTAAGGTCAATTTTTAAAATTTTCGATTTGTAAAAATACGATTTTTCAAAATATATATGTAATATACATATATTATTACAGAATAAAATTTTAACCTATTCAAATTAATACATGTTTAACCATATTAATCTCAATATTGATCTAATTTGAGTAAATAAACGGGAATTTGGAATGTGCTCTTCGCTTAAAATAGAAATTTTTGAAATAGCTTATTCACGACGTAATCACATCGTAATGGCTCGAGGGATTTTAAGAATATTCCGGAAAGAAATTTTACTTAAGGTTTAATTCTTGCAAAAATAATTAATAATATAATTATTTGCGGGATAGACAAACTGATAAACAAAAATCGGAGTTTAAAAAATGTTACATTATTTTCTCTGAGTTTTTAAGTAAACGATTTTCATTTATTATTGTTATATGTATGCTTTCCTTTTTTTTGATTCAGAACTAAATATTTTATTTCCTACGATATCAACGTGCAGTTATGTGGCTATTATTATTTGATTAATATGTTTTCAGATTTTTATTTTGTTTTGTCTTCCTCATATTTATTTGAATTTCAATTAGTTGAGCATCCCCGTATTATATTATTGCAAGCAATATTGGTTAAAAAATATTGGTAATATTAATTAAATGCATGCATACCAATATCATCATACTAGTTTGCATCTATCACATAAAAATTTTTGTTGTATTGTAGCAATTACGCAACTTTTTATTTGTATAATAATGTTTATATTTCAATATATATTTGCACTTGTTCTGTGTGTAATCATAATTGTTTCTTACAGGGAGTTGATGCCGCTGTGGATGGTAAATTTGTGGTGAGTTAATTTCTTACATTTTATGGGTAAGTAGATATAGGTACGTACGTAGGTTGAAGTGGCTGCTTAAGGCACACTAGGCCAGCAGATAGCCCGTTTTGATTTCACGCGCGATTCTTTCTTTTCCATTTAGATCTTTTAGATGAATCGCGAGAGATTTTTGATATCAATAGACCGCAAATCCGTGAGGTCATCAAAGTAGAGGAAATGGGTTTTGAGCCTGGCAAGGCCCGGGCATTGACAAAGCAAGTGGAGCAGCTTTCTCCTCGCGAGAGCTTCTGAGAGACTTTGAGCCTATGGGCATGCTTGCCTATGAGGGAGCGTCCTCTGTAATTACTGCTACTACATTATGGATGCAGCTTCTTTTTAGCGAAATTAGCCGCTTAGATATTACTGGGCTAAGCATTGGTCTATTGCAGTTTGCATGAGGTCAGCAGCATACCTGTATATTCGCCCTCTAAGATCGGGGGTACGGGGCAAGGAGTGCTTTCTTCAGAGAAGGTCACTCGTCCAGATTGGTACTACTTGGGAGTCGTTCGCTTAACTCGAGAGGTTCCTTGATGAGTTGAATTAAAACACTTTATTCTCACATTAATCACTTTTATTACATATTTTGTCTCTGAGTGGACTGGTAGTTGTGTAGCTTTGTGAGACTCATTTGTAGGATCTCAGTTAAGGTATTTTCCTGAGACCCTGATGACAACTTCCGCGTAGGCTACAACCTGGGAGACAGCTTTGTCCAAATCCAGGAGCAGACCGTTCACCACTAGGTTTAGCATAAGCGGCGAACCCTCCAAGCCTAGCTTCGTCAATAGGCCCCGTTTGACGTTGTTGAAGGCACCTTATATATTAAAAAAGGCTGCTAGAGTATAACACTTATGAATTGAACCTCAATTCATAAGTGTGAGAGTTTTTAGGAGGAAGGATGACAGACTTATCGGTCTGCAGTCCTTAGCTTTATAATGAGAGGTTTGGTTCCCTTTTGGGATGAAAACTTTGACCTTCATCCATTATTTTGGTATTTTATAAACAAAATTCGTTTTTTAAATCATTTATTTTATTATGATAAACATGTTTACCATGAAGATGATATTAGTTATTGTCGCATAAGTATTATTTTGTTGTGAGAAGTTATAATTATATGTGATAAATAATACAGGTTGATCCAATTACTGGTGAAGTTTACATAGCAACTGGAGGAGTTGATAAAAAATCCGGAGACCCATTGTATTCCACATCTCAAGTAGATCCTAATACGGGGGATATTTACAAAAAGGTTGCAAAGGTTGATCAGCATGCGGGCAAAATTAGTCTCGCAAGAATTCTCCTAATTTCCAATAATGATGATAGGATACGTCCACAAGAAATCGACCCTAAAACAGTTGATATTCATCCGTACACTGGCTGTATTACACCAAAAGGTGTAAAACATACCAAACCAATGCAAGTGGTGAGTTATAGAACTATGTATTTTGATATGATATTTTACTTAAAATGAATTAATGTGTTAATTTATTTCCTTCTCTTTTTTAAATTTTATAGAAGGAACCCAATAGTGGTGAAATCTTCATTGCCACGGGTGGAATTGATAAGAAGTCAGGAGAATATTTGTATTCTGCAGCTCAAATTGATCCAACAACCGGAGACATATATAAGAAGATTGGAAAAATTGAACCCAAAACAGGAAAAGTTACACTTACTAAAATTTTACTCTACAAAAACTCCGATGAGACAGGTAAACCGGAAGAAATTGATCCAAGCAATTGTGAAATTGATCCTACAACTGGAAAAATTAAGCGAATATTTAATAAGTTACTCTCTGGTCTAAAAAGCCTGTTTGATGGTCCACACAAAGAAAAGAGAATGGTTAGTATAATTATTTGTTATATTAAGGCATACATTCCTATCCTAATAACTTTATAGTTGTTTGGTAAATACTGGATAATTTAATTTATATGTTAAGTAAATATTACAGCATACAAGTTGACATAACAATAGTAAATAGAAATATTCGGTAATTTTTAATAAATATTGAGTTCTTCATCTCTGTACAAATTGCTCATCGTTCTAATCTATTGGACAATTTCATTCTAGAGAATAAATACTGTTTGTTCAGTGAATTTTATAGAACTATATAGATTATTAAATTTCCTATTTTTCAGCAATAGGATTTAAGAATAGTAGTCTGTTGAAAAGATAGTTCTAGCAAAATATTTACAAAACTTTTAAATATGCACTTGAAATATGTAGGAAATATTTTTTGCATCTAACTTCTTCTAGTACTGATCACTGTGTGATCTATTGGTGTTATTATTTTTCTATAATATTGGGAGGGGAAGGGTGTTTAATACATAAAGCAATATAATCAAGGAATTGGAGGAATTGCAATATAATCAAGGAATTGGATACAAGAACTAAAATTTGTAAACAGGTTTATAATGTAATTCTGTATATAAGTAATGTAACATCGATAGCTTTTGGTTTATACGTATTTTTTTAAATTCGATATTTTTTGTTTTTATTTCACTTAAATTTGGAACTGGATAAAATGCAAAAGATTGATCCAACTACTGGCGAAGTTTATATGGCTACTGGAGGGGTCGATAAAACGACAGGGGAACCATTATATTCTACAATACAGGCGGATTCTGAAAATGGAGACATTTATAAAAAAATTGCCCGAATTGATCCTAAAACGGAGAAAATTAATATTGTGAGAATTCTTCTCCTAGCTAACGATGACGATCGAACACGTCTTCAAGAAATAAACCTGAATTCTTGTGATATTGACTCTGTCACTGGTCATATTAAACGACAAAATGCTAAATCTAAACCAAGAAAGCTGGTAAGCAGATATTCAGTTTATTATTGCTTTTTGTGTCTTTCTTTATTTTATTTTTTCTTTTTCTTTTAATTTTTTTTTTTTCAAAATTCAAAACGAAAAAGGTGGATCCAAGTACTGGTGAAGTTTACATAGCTACTGGTGAAGTTGATAAAAAAACAAAAGAACCCCTTTATTCCTCTGCCCAAGTATACCCTGAAACAGGAGATGTTTATAAAAAGATGGGGCGAATAGATCCGAAAAATGGCAGGATTTTGCTTACAAAAATTGTTTTCATAAGTAATAAAGATGAGAATGAAAAGCCACAAGAGATAGAACCAGGGAGATGTGAAGTCGACCCAGCGACAGGCCGCATTAAACAAATTTCCAACAAAATTCTAGCTGGAATACGTGGTTTATTTGATCATAAACATAAAGGCAAAAAAGTGGTAAGTGTCGGCGGCTGAAATGACTTTAAATAAATTTTGATAAAAAGTAATTTGCATCATTGAGGCTGGTAATTTTCAAATTAGGATGATAGATTTATTTATTTATATACTTAATATAAGCTATTTACAATTATTACTTATTAAATTAAACTAAACACTACTAAAGTAGATTAAAGGGTAGGTGATGGAGAGGTCTGGCAAAAGCAGGGATTACGTCGGTGGCTGGATATTAAGAGTGCCTGAGGAAGACCTACCTTGTGGTATAGATTAAGCTTACCCAAAAGCAGAGTTAAAATAATAAAAAAGTCTAATCATAAAGTTTGAGGAACTAAAATCTAAACTCATCAAACCTGTGTGTTGGGGCAATGCACAAAACATTTTTAAAATACACTTTGAACATCGATGAAGCGGAGGGTAGGATTAAACGATTTTCTATATACATATTATATGTATATAGAGGAACCTTATTTCAGTTTAAAAAGTATTAGAACCTTAACCTAGTGTTATATCGGCGCTTGTAGAAGTTTTGATAATTGGTCTTACGGAAACTCCCGTACATTCAAGTTAATTTAAAAGAGAATTTTATTTTTGTTTTATAATTTTCAGTTGAATTCCGATTTACAAATTCAACGACAGAAGTCTATCCGCAAAAATATAGTCAAGAAAAAATTGCTTTATTATATATATATTATAGGTTGATTCAAACACTGGTGAGGTATACATTGCTACAGGAGAAGTTGTCGCAAAAACTGGAGAACCCTTATATTCCACAATTCAAGCGGATCCGGAAACAGGTGATGTGTTTAAAAAAATTGGAACAATTGACCCTAAGACGGGTAAAATAAACCTTGTGAGAGTTCTTTTGATGAACAACACAGACGATGGCCATCCACAGGAGATACCTTTTAGCACTTGTGATATAGATCCAGCAACTGGACATGTTAAACGCAAAGGAGCTAAGTCGAAGGCAAAGAAAGTGGTAAGTACAGTTAATGTTTCAAGATCAAAGTTTATAAGGAATTACGGTGGTGTACGATGAAGTAATAATTATCACTAAACTAAACATGAGAAGCACAAATATGTTATTTATAGTACTTGCAATTGTTTTCATATTTTTTATTTGACTTTTTGGGTATATCTAAATGTGCGTACATACTTATTATATATTTCTTTATTTTTATTTATTTAAAAATTTTGATTTTTTTTAATCAAATTTCATCTGAAAATTGGAATTGACACACTTAAGGTGGATCCTATTACTGGGGAAGTTTATACTGCTACAGGAAATATAGATAAGAAATCAAAGGAACCTTTGTACTGTGCGATACAAGTGGATCCTGAAACGGGCGATGTTTATAAAAAGATTGGAAAGCTAGATTCAAAAACAGGAAGAATTATTCCTACCAAGATTCTTTTCATTAGCAACACAGATGAACATGCCAATCCGCAAGAAATAGACCCTGCAAATTGCGAAATTGATCCGGCTACTGGTCGTATTAAAAGAATTTTCAATAAATTTCTTTCTGGTGTTCGTGGTCTGTTTGAAGGGAAATCTAAAGAAAATAGATTGGTAAGTTTCAAGATACAATTTTATTTTTATCGAAAATCTTCATAAAATTGAAATCAGACTTTAATTTTTGATAACTAATTAGGGATTTGAGTCTCACCGCCTCACTGCTCTCATAATTATATTCTATATGTTTCTCTCTCGATACATTTGAAAACCATAAAATATAAAAGAAAGCGGGTATTACGTGAACTATCATCCGTTCAAATGCGGAACGGATTTGTGACGAAATGAAATGGATGTGGTGCGATTACTCCTTAATATTGTGCAATTGGTATTGCTAGTGCGTGGGTTCGATGTTACTCATTTGGCTTTAGCCGGCTATATTTCTCTAAAGGTACAGCCTAGTTTATTGGATGCATGCGTAGACCAAATTGTGAGCTATTTTCTTCACAATGCAATTTGATAAAAGTTGTATTCGTTGTTTAAAAAAAACTAATCTGAAAGAGCAGAGACCGCAGAGAGAGAAAAGCAAATTACTACTGTAAAACAAACTATAGGTTGCAGATTTGAACAAATCAAATTGATAATTTCAAACACTGCCATAGTTTGGTACAAAACAAAGAAAAACTTGTTGAAAACATTCAAGCTTTCCTCTTTATAGAATACTATTATAAATAAGAAAAATCGAAGTAGTAGATGATGCTTTAATTTGATCGCGGTGTTCGTGTAAATCACACATATTATATTCTTTAGTACCACTGGCCTGCCAAGGGGTTTAAACCTTTCCGTACGTTTTAATTCAAAGACAATGGCTAAGATTAAATTCCTTTCACATGTTGGTGTAAGTAGTGTTTGAAAACAAAAGTCTTTTAATTTTAAAAACTATTTTAATGCAATAAAAGTGTATTTTTAAAACTAGTTCTGCAACATTAGAGAAAGTTACTTGTTTTGGCCTTAAATTACCATGCCGAGTCACCTTCGTCATTTTTGGTGAAAAGGTTAAAGTTGTTGTATGCTATTTGGCACCAGTTAATATTTTTTTCGGGAAAATTTACATTTCACAATTCACTGAACGTACTTTAATTTCGCTAAAAAACTGTGACTGATACACGATTTTCTTACTAAGCAAGCGATGCGTGAAATGTTTTGTAATAATATTCAGGCGATTGGTGACCTAATTAAGATGCACTAATTGCTGTCATCGAATTTAAAGAAATGACAACTTACTATCATTCAGTTCAATTACCCGCAGGTTCACTTACTGATCTCATTGTTGGGCTTATGAATTTTATCCGGTCTGTGAGGTTAGCCTCCTCCCGTGTTCATACAAAGTCTATACATCTATAATTTTTAAACATTTTAGCCATAGACATTTTACAACTATAAAAAGTTTGATATGTGGATCAAAGGAGGCGTATTTTCCTTTGTAACAACACTGTTCAATTTCAATTCCAAAACAATAAATTTTTTCTATATACATATAACTAATATTTTATGCAATTTACTAGATTCCTCATGAAAAAAAATTTTGCTTCCTTGTCTCACCTTAGCAAAAATCAAAACTAATCTTGTAAAATAACGTTGTTTCGTTGTAACGTTTTTCCTTCCAAAAACATAAAAAAAATTATTGTATCCCAAATTTGAATGTGTAATTTTCGACAAGAAATTTCATGTTTAATTGAGGGTTACATTTAGTGTAATAACTTCGTAAGGGAAACTAATTTTAAAAAAAATTATTTTACTGAAGAAGAATTTCGCGAGGTTCCAATACAGTTTTCTTGTATTTTAACAAAGTTAACTTGTCAGGCCTTTTCTGTACTTGATTTCTTTAAATTCTGTTTTTTTTTTTGTATTATGTGTTCAATTATCATTCGATTCATATTTTATAAATCTTAAAAAGGTGGAACCAGTCACTGGAGAGGTGTTTTTACCTACTGGGGAAATAGATAAAAAATCAGGAGAGCCACTTTACTCTACATTGCAAGCGGATTCTGACACAGGAGAAGTATTTAAAAAGATTGGAAAAGTTGATCCTAAAACTGGAAAAATAAATATCATCAGAATATTGCTAATCGGCAATTCAGAAGAAGCAAAACCACAAGAAATTAATCTTAGTAACTGCGATATTAATCCTACAACTGGCTATGTTAAACGCAAAGGCGCTAAGCCGAAAGGAAAGACAATAGTATGTTTTAAAATTCCTTTTTAAGATGCATGCCTTTCTAAATAACACTACAAAAAAATTCTATTTCATCCTATCATATAAATTAAACAAAAAATTCTCTCGTTCTAAACGTTTTATTATTTTGTTATAAAGCTAGACATATTTTTTTATATTTCAGTCATTTTGGTTGCATAAATATTACCTTATATTCATATTTTTTTATACTTCAGTCATTTTGGTTGCATAAATATTACCTTATATTCATTCATTTGTCAACTCCCTGACACTTGCTAAATTACAAATTTCAATATAGTAATTATAGTAGTTTTTAACTTTAAAATTTTATTAATCACATTTAAAATATATGTGCGACAACGGTATTCAAGAGTATAAAATTATCGATGTGAAAATTATTTCTGTTTATTTATATGATAAGCCAAAAAGAGCTTCTTAAGTACTCACATCTTTGCTTATATTGTTTGTTTTACTTTATTTATTTATTTTCCTTAATTTTTACTTATTAATTTAATATAATTTTTTTGTATCACTTATGTATTCCATTGCCATTTTCGAAAATGGAACTCTCAAAGGTGGATCCAGATTCCAAAGAGACTTATATTGCAACCGGAGAGGTTGATAAAAAAACTAAAGAACCGCTATATAGTACTAGTCAAGTGGACCTCGAAACTGGTGATATTTACAAGAAAGTTGGAAAGGTTGATCCAAAAACTGGCAAGATTGTACTTGTCAAGGTACTTCTGATAAAAAATGCAGATGAACACGGAAAACCTGAAGAAATTGATCCAAATCACTGCGAAATAGATCGAGAAAGTGGCCGTATTAAACGAATTTTCAATAAAGTACTTGCGGAAGTACGTGGATTATTTGGGCATAAATCTAAAGACCTTAAATTGGTAAGTTTTAGCTGCTTCAGAATTCTAAATTTTGAAGCATAAGTTTAAAACTTTGAACCGTTACAATAACTCTGAAATGCAGCATTTTTTTCAAAATTTAGTGATATATAAGTGAAAAATGAAAAGAAAATGAAATTTTATCTATGCTGACATCACGCTACATATAACTAAAACTTGTGGAACGTTTTATTATTTACTTCCTTCATCTAAAAGTGGAGATAATAACCAGTTTGTGGATTTCAATTATTTTCTACTAAGGTAGATAAATCTGAGTCTGCTCGTATCCATTGATAAACTATTTTTATTACATTTCCATTGATAACTTACTTTTACTTTTCAAAATATAAATTCAAAAATATTTCAAAGATAGATAAAACGTTAAGGAATATGAACTTTTGTTATAAGAAATGTAAAAGCATCGTAAATTTTTGCGGGAATCTATTAAAACTCACTGATATCAAATAAAACATGGACATGCTCAATTTTCCATCTGTCACGACCACTTTAGCAACCAGAAAAAGAAAATTTCTTTCTCAATCTATAATAAAACTTTTATTTTTTGGTGGGGTAAAATACCGTGGGGATCAATTTTATGAATGTGCTTAGAAATTATATGAATTTTGCATTCATAGCAAAGCAGTAAATTTCGTTTTGTTAAGAAAGCCAAAAAGAGTAGAAAGATGTTTATATCTTAAAATGGGTTATATAATTATTATAATTTTGAATATTAATAATGTTATCATCCTTTACGGTTGATATTTTAAAAAATTCAAATAAAATATAAGGTTTATTCGTAGTCATTTATTACATACCACCCACAGTGCAGAATGCTAAAGTTTTCTGTATAAACATTGTTCCTGGGAGTATTGAATAATTAGTGAATAATATATGCAAAGAGAAGTATGCAGAAATTATTTAAGGTTTAAATAAAACGGGCTACGGTTCTTCTGTTGGAATGAATCTAAGAAGTTTATGAACTTACTATAATGAATTCCTTTTATTAAGAGGCATCTTTCAAGGTAACTAGTTAATCCACTTGGCCGATTTCATACCCTTCAAAAAACTTATTTTTCTTCCTTAGTGCATTTAAATGAAACTTGTATATGAAAGTAAATAGTTTTATACGGTTTGCTATATCTACAGTGTAAAGGGAAAATTATATAACTAATTTGAACTATTTATAAGCTTGATAACAGAATAAAATTCCTCAATCAACTTTGTTGAATGAAAAGTTTGTGTACTTTGTTTTAAAATAATATTATTTTTAGTTTTCATCAAGCATACAGTGTAACTGCAAATTATTTTCATTGAAAAAAATTAAAAATTGCTAACGTTAAAATTTACTCCTGAATTATATATAATGTTCGCTGTACAATTTGCTTCAGTTAACTTGAATTAGTTTTAGTGCTAAAATAAAAGATATAGTGGACATACACAAATCCTATAGTAAAGTAGGCACACGTTTTTGCAAATATGGTCGGTACTAAAATTTTTATTTAATTATAGTAGGCTTCTTCCATTTAATGTTTTTATTATAATAATATACAATTAACTTTCGACTTTGTTTATTGTAGGAAATATATCCAACAAATATTTAATAATAATATTCATTTATCATTTGAGCTTAATAATATTTGAATAAAAATTTTTTGCGTGAATTTTAACTTATAAATTTAAAATTTTACAAGACGTGCTTTGAATTTAGTTCCAAAATTGTTGAGGATACCACTTTTCCTATGGAAAGCAAAAATCTGTGCAAGATTTTCAATCATTGTAAATGACAACACAATAAATTCATTCAACTCCAGTGAAATATTAATTAGTAAAGTTTGAAGAAAAATGGTATTCAATAAAAAATATCGTTGGTTTTTGGTTAGATAGAGTGAAAAAAAGAAATATAAAATACAATACTTATAGAAATTCCAAACCCAAATTAATTGAATTCTGTTTTTACGCGAAGAGTGAGTTTATTATATTTCTTTGTTATGAGCACAAATATTCAGCATTTATTTCACGTAATATATAATTTTAAGTAGATAATATGAGCTGGGAAAAATATATGCATAAACGGGTATGATAAGCTTATCGATGAGTTAATAAGGTTTTTAATTTGGAATATGAATTTTATAGAATGCACTCTAAAATCATTGGTACAATTAGGTAGGATATTAGCTTAACTTAAGGCGCCAAAAAATGTCTAATCGTTTTTTAAATAAACGTATATATGGAATGCTAAATATATAACTTATATATCAAGTTTTCTTATAAATGTATATGTTTAAATAATATTTCGAATTTCTAATGGAAAAAGTAACAAAATCCTATTAGTGGAAACCAGCATAACAGATCAAGTGTAATACCTTCAATGTGGTAGTTTCCGAAAATATGATGGTCGTAAATGTGTAAAAAACAGATTGACGCACAAATTAGATGCTATGTGCTACGACCTTTCGTGGTTGTAATATTTTTTAATAATTTTTTTTTTTATATAATTTTAATTCATATTTTCTTTATTTTATTCATTTATCTATTTATTTTCATTTTTCTTTTTTTGAAATGTTAATGAAAAGGTGGAGCCAAATACTGGCGAAGTCTATGTAGCTACTGGCGATGTCGATAAAAATACTGGCGAACCTTTGTATTCAACAGTACAAGCTGACCATGAAACAGGAGATGTTTTTAAGAAAATTGGGAAGCTTGATTCTCAAAAAGGGGAAATTAAAGTCATTAAAGTTTTACTAATAAGTAATTCTTATGAAGGACGTCCTCAAGAAATAAGCAGTGATGCTTATGATATCGATCCATCTGGTCAAGTAAGGCGTAAAGCCTCGAAGCCTAAAGCAAAAAAATGGGTAAGTGTCTTTTACTTAAATACACCCATCAAATAATGAACTACAATTCTTTAGTCGAAGAATATGTGTTCTAAAATGTGTTTTAACTGCAATGAATCTTTTCAGTTTTAAATGTTCGTAACGATGTATTGCTCTCAAACAATTAAAAAGTGAAAAAGGACTAACGCCTAAACATTTTAAAAGAAGTATTTACATATTCCATACGGCTGTTTTTGATTATATCTCTTTTACTGACACCGAGTATAACTTTAACGAGCAAATATTAAATCAAAGACACGGTTTTAATATAAGCTAAAAAAATTAATACAAATACATTGTAAAATACGTCATGCGGTTTATAATACAATAAATACAAATTATTCATCTATATGCGGTCTGTGTTAGGCTGTTTACTTATTTTATTGATCGTGTTATGTGAGATCCTGTTGTCTTGATATCACTTAGCCATAGATCTTCAACGACAAATAAAAACTAACAGAGTAACAAATGCTAATATTAACTTTCTTACGGAAAGAATTAGGATCTCTGTTTTGCAGTTTTGCACTATGTTTACAATGTTTACAATGTACGGATATCATGGGGGAAATGGGTCACTTTGATGAACAAATTTTATGTTTTAGGAAGGCGTCATGAGGTAAGCATAGTGATAAAACGTCCTATTCAGATGTGTTCAGCGTCTACTTAAATAACTTTTTTTTAAAATAATATTTCACCGAGGTTTATTTAAGATACAATTTGTGAATTTTCTTCAACGTATGTTTTTCAAAATCTCACGAACAGAGCAATTGATACCATTGGTTAATACTCTTCTAATAATGATGTATTAATTGATGGCAAATGCATGCCAGTCGAAAATTCACAGAAGAGATTCTTTAGTCGGTTATTCCTGTATTATTTATATGATTTAAGAATGAAATGTTTGGGCAAAAAATGTAAAGCGGGAATAGTATAATGAGTGTAATTTGCTTAAACACCATGAAACAGAGACATCTGCAAAAGGCAGATTATTACATCTAACATGACATTGTCTGTCAAATGTTTCTAATCTTGTTATTTATTGAATTAGCTAACTAAGCTATGTGGAACCCACGATAGTTTTCTACGCTAGACTAGTATCTCTTTATAATATTTGCTACTGGAGCCATAATAAATAGAAGTTGTATTAAAGTAAAAATGTAAAAGCGAACATTTGTTCTAATTAGACGCATTTCCACAGAAATTTTTTAAATTGTTTGAGTTATATTGAATCCGCCATCTTTAATTTCTCTTTTAATGTGGATTTGTAATGCATGCTTTATAATTTTATGAACTAACTGCCAATACTCCGTCATAGTTTTGAAATTAGATAAGTCTGATATGATTTCCCATCCTTGGTAGAGCTGCGACAAAGCTCTCTGCAACAACATTCAGAAAGTTTCTTAGGATGTGCTTTACTTGTATAATTATGTGTAGATATGCTTTGCAGTTTGACTTACGCGATCACTCTCAGTTTGACTTATTGCGTAATTTGCGGGTATGACTATTTCTCATAATTTATATGAAATCCGTTCGGGCAGGTAAATTTGTACTTTGAAAAGGATACATTTTGTTTATATTTTTCATCACTCCACCTTAAGCAAATACAAGTTTTACCCTTAAAATTTTCATTTAGAAGAAGGTCATTTAATTAGGGTGTCTATTAAAATATCCTTTCAACACCATCCCACATTTTAAATTTGATTTATCGATTCTCAAGAAATTCCACTAAACCTAAGAGATATCCTATGCATAAATAACATAATAATTGAATTAATTGTGACATAGGGCCTTAGAACAATAAGACTAATTATTGTTCCAATCGTGTTAATACGTAAACGAGTAAATGTGGTCTCAAAATTTCTAGAGTTAGAGCGTTTTAAATGAAAAATTGTTAGTCAATAAATTTCAAAACGCGTTTTTCTCGAAACCACATTTTTCTATCGTGTACGCCAAACGATAATTCGAGTAAATCTCGAAAAAAAACATATTTTCAAAATTCAAAAAATGTTCGGTTTGTAATTGATCTCTCCCTAGTATGAACTACAATCATATCGTTTGGTTCAAAAGTGGCTATTTGGTGTACATTTTTGGGTAAAAAAAAGTTTTTCGAAATTTTTTTTCAAAACGCTGCCGCTTTTTTTTTATATTGTTTTTAAATTGGAGAGTTATAGGCATCTAGCTTAGAAAAAGAAATTTTTTTTTTTCTGACAAAAGAGGGTGGAGTTATTATGTGCGCTGTGAACGACGGATAATTCTGACAATCTCGGGATCAACGCCCTCTGGAGACATAAGAACAATAATTTTATTTTAAAGAAGTTTTTGTTCGTAATCTTAAAATTTCAATTAATAAAGTGTCAAAGTGTGGTTTTGTTATATATTATGCTTCTTTGTAGACCAGAAATGCCCTTTAATAGACTTTCTAAAACAAAATGCTACTCAACCCATCCTTCAATTTAAAATTGTAGAGGTAAATCTCGCTTCACAAAATAAATGAATTCTCCACGAACTATAGAGCAGAGTTCGGAAATGTACACCGGTGTGCCCACATGCTCATGCGAGCGAAGCGCACGTGCTCGTGTATTTTTTAGCAAGCGCACTTGCTCATGAGCCGTGTACGCACATGAGCGTGCGTTTGAGAAATCGGCTTTAGAACACACACGTGAAGAGGGGTACTTTCGAACTTCTTTTTGCGTTATATTCTTTTAAATAATCTTTTAACAGGATATCGAGATTTTTATTCCTTTTAACGTGATTAGTCCAAAATCGAAGCTAGGTAAAAATTTCGTTATTTTTAGGAAATTCTAAGGATTTTACAAAAATTTAATATTCATGTGTCATATGTGATACACATTGTGATACAATGTATATTGTATCATGCGTCACCCATATTTTACTATTACTTTGCAGCAAAATATATTGGAGTTCCAACTCTAGCCAACCTGACAGATAGGAGAAATACATTCGTTTTTCAAATTATTTATTTTTACGTGTATTCAAGGTAATGCGCAGATAATAGATGAACGTCTATCAAGAGGATTTTATTATTTTTGGTGGCTTTTTTATTGATATCCTAATTTTTCACATTTCTTTATTGAGCGTAATCAATATCTGGATAATAATTGAAAGCCAATAATTGAAAGCCAATAATTGAAAGCCTTGTATTAAACTTTGATTGTCCTATTTATATATAAATCAATACGTATACGTATTTAGTCACTCTTTACCACTCTGGACTATTTATATATAAATCAATAATAAATAAAAGGAATAATCCTCAAAAGTTGCGGTTTTCTTTTAGGCACCATGTCTTCATATCGTAATCTAATATGGTCTAAACAATTTTATTTCATTTTTATGAAAGCAAATTCATTCAATTGTAAATGAATTTAAATTAAACAAAAGTCCTTTTAAGATTAATTATGTTTCAGTTACAGTAATATACGATATTTGCAATATATGTGCTTCGTGCGCCCCAAGGTTTTTAAATACATTATATGACAATTGATTGATATATTACAACTAATATATATATATTAATTGTATATTTATTTGCTTAAGAAAATGCTGAAAATATCTTTATCACTATTGGATATAAATGAGATTTAAATTTAAAAAGAAAATGTTACTTTTGTAAATTTTTTCTCAGTAATTAATTGTTTTTTCATTAAGAGAAATCAATTCTAAAGAGTTATTATTAATCAATTTTCAGTCTTTAAGTCCCATATGCTATATTTTTTCAAATTTATTTATAAGAAGCTTTTTGGTCTTAGCACAAATTAGCCATGGATTTCTCATTATATTATTGATTTTTTTATATGTCACGCATTTGTATTTGCAAAAAGACGACTTATAACTCTATAAGGCAACGAGCTTGTATTCAATATGTAATATTACTAACTTCAGATGGTATAGATTACAGATACATATTTAATAATTATAAAGTGTGGGCTCTCGGCAGGCTTATTTTTTTTTAATTACATGTTATTTTTACATAAACAGCTCTTTCGCGCTTAAGAAATTGACAGAAACACAATATTGTGTCTTCGCTGTACGAAATAAATAGATTTACGTTTGAACAACGTAGGAAAACATTGAAAACTTATTTCCAAAGTGTGTTGCCGAGACAGTGCGAATTTTCAAAAGAAATTAACTAATCGAAAGGTTTACTGTTTTCAATAAATCAACAAGCTTTGAAAAATATTGAACAGTGTTTACTTTATAGCATTTTTAAAAAGGAACCAGCCGATGATCCATCCTTTATAAGAAAATATACGCCTACATAGTACACAATATAATCTGAAAAGTTAAAAAATTTCATTGCAGTTGAAATGAATTGTAGGATTAGAAACAATATATTTTACAGATGACAATTAGCAAAACGAAATTCTACCAATTTATCCTAACTAATCTCACCAATTATTGATTTTTTTATTTTGATATTTAATGGTATCCTTTTACTTTTTATTTCTTTCATACGAAAACGAATGGGCTACAAATTAGGTGGATCCAGAATCCGGTGAAATTTATCTTGCTACAGGAGAAGTGGACAAAAAGACAAGAGAGCCCTTGTACTGTACAGTTCAAGTAGATTCCGAAACGGGAGATATATATCGAAAGATTGGAAAGGTTGACCCAAAGACAGGAAAAATTGTTCTCACAAAAATTCTGTTGATAAAAAGTTCTGATGATCATGAAAAGCCACAAGAAATAGATCCGGCTAACTGCGAAATTGACCCGGCTACTGGTCGTATTAAAAAAATTTTAAATAAATTCCTTGTTGGCGTGCGTGGGTTATTTGAAAGTAGCCCTAAAGAGCGTAAATTGGTGAGTTTTTTTTTTAATTAATTATTAACATTCGCTGAAAAACACAACACACCGCATTCATTGCGAACGAGCATTTTTACAAAATATGATGAAGCGCTTTCTTTCTCCCTAGTGACTCATTTTTAAATTTAGTCTTATTTTCTGTACTCAAAGTCAGTTTAGTTTCCTCTGAAATTATCAGAGAATATCAAGATAAATTCAATTTCTTGATTGCTTTCTGATTTCAAACTTGCATGGATTTATTAACAGGAATGTTTGGGAAAAAATGTGTACCAATTTTTGTCTGATTTAAATGTTCAACACTAACCATACTAGGCCCGGTCAAATAACCGGTTTTAAATAAAACACATTTTAATTTCTGTTGTTCATTTATATAAATTCTTATATTGTCTGATTTATCTAATTTTCAATTTTTGTTTGTTTTGACAATTTTTTTGAACAAAACATCTTAACGTTCAAATCAAATGGCCGGTTACGGTAAAAATAGGTATATGTGAAGTGCCGGTATGGTTAATGTTAATACAGCGTGGCATGCCATATAGCGATTATTTACTAAAAGACCCAATTTCTCATCATTTTATATTAGAAAACTTGTATTTGGTAAATGTTGGTCATAGCAAGACATTTTTCACAATTTCCTTAAAAGGTAAACTCATATCACATAAATTAATGGTAATTACTCATACATTTGACGATCCTCAGTAAAACATATATGAAATACGTTTCGCCACTTCCCAAATTAGTAGAATGCTTTAAGGTTTAAACCCCAATCCAAGTCCCATGAATTTAAGTGAAACTTGTAGGAAAATGTTTTTCGTACAAAATAGAAAAAATGTTTACACAGTTTATTTACACAAACACTTTTGGCTCTTTTTTTAAATTATTAAAATAAATAACTATCAAAAAGTGTGCAATTATTAGAAATGACTACACAGGGTGTTCGATAAATCAGTAGAAAATAGTATGCCAGTCGATTCCTTAAGGTATTCTGATCAAATTTTTGTACCATACCTGCTATCTAAAATCAACCCTCATTCTTTAAAAATGGCTTTGAAAAGGTCTCGTCATGCATGGGTTGTGTGTGCATTTAAATGCTCATAAGACAGCGCAGGATTACCCAACATGTTGTAATCCGTTAACAAATGTTTAAATTATCGGTTCTCAAACCTGAATTTTGGTACATTTCTTGACATCCTGTAAAATGTTTGCACCAAGAAATATAATTTTTTAGTCTCTGCAAAAATCTGCCCATCCCCGCATCGGTTTGTCCCGTCGAAAATATTTAGGGATTGTATAGAACATTTTTTTTTTCGTTCAATTAGTATTTTGCAAGATGTTTCAGTTTTAGAAAAGTCTCAAAACACACATTCCGTGTATGTCTCTTAAAGTTCGTTTGTATATATGTATATATATACAAACTATATGTATATTTAATAATAATATAATAATAATATATAATTTAACGAATACGAAGATAATAAATGTGTATTTATATTTTACGTATCTCAATTGCATTAAATTTCTGTTTATTCACTCGTTTTACTAACATTTTACTGCATATTCTATATATACTGAACTATTGAAGTATCATAAATTTAAAAGGTGGAACCTAGTACTGGAGAAGTTTATATTCCAACTGGGGAAGTTGATACTATATCAGGAGAGCCGCTTTATTCAACAATACAAGCAAACCCTGAGACAGGAGAAGTGTACAAGAAGATCGGAAGGAAAGATCCTATAAATGGCAAAATTAAAGTTGTAAGGGTTTTGCTGATTGGAAACACAGAAGAATCTCGTCCACAAGAAATAAGTCCCAGCACTATTGATATTGATCCAGCTACCGGTCATATCAAGCGTAAAGGTGCTAAAACTAAAGTTAAAAGTGTGGTAAGTTCTACCTCTTAAATCATGATCATCAACACAGTCGCCCAAAGTGTATTAGCTAACTAATGACTACTTATTCTCAAAAACAAAGCTGTCAAAAATCGATTTATTTCGTCAGATTGTGACTTGTTTCCTAGATTCTATAGAATATTTATTATATTTTTCTATAAAAAGTGTACGACTGGATGCATTGGGTTTTAAATGAGATAATTCTATTTGTAATTAAACTATCTCTTTTTTCTATCTCAAATAATGGAATATAATTTTACTTTGCATACTTTATTGACTCATATTATATAGGATCATAATCTCCTTCAATTTTGAAATAACTTTTAAAGAAAATATTTCCTTAAAAAATTAGTTATGATTGCGTGAAGCATATTTTTAATTTTATTGAAGCCATAATTACAAATCTAAATACAAATTATCCAGTTTTTAAAATAGGCTTGAAACGATTTAACTATGACTTTTCCAACGTTGTCATTCTTAAAACACCAAGGACTAGTTATACTATCAATCCAAATTGATAGTCTTTTAAAATATCCCGTGCAAACGATTTAAATTTCCGTAGATTTTTCTTAGTTTTGTTTATTACAAAATACATCTGTAAGATGTGATCAAAGAATCGTAAACAGCATCTTTTCGAAATTTTAATATCTCGTCTGAAATGGTCTATAATATTCTTTATTCTATTGATTTTTTTCTGAAATTTAAGTTATTTTAAAAACTGCTGGAAACTGAAAGCATTATACTTAAACACTAAAATGAATATTTTTACATCAAAATAGCTAATTCCTTAAAATGAGCTGTTTATTTTGAAAGTGGCCTAAGTCAATTTAAAAAAAAATTATTTCATATTACTTTGGTCTTTTTTTGATATGTAGAAACTCAACATATGTGAAATAGACGGGTCAAACGGTGCAATTGTTCATATCTGTATAACCTTTCTTTTTCTTTTTTATTTATCAATCGAAAACGAAGATTCATTTATGATTATGACGTAATTAAGGTGGATCCAGAAACTGGAGAAGTTTATGTTGCTACTTCGGATGTTGATAAAAAGACAAAAGACCCTTTGTATTGTGCAGTGCAGGTTGATAATGAAACTGGAGATATATACAAGAAAATCGGGAGAGTTGATCCTAAAACAGGCAAAATTATCCTTACTAAGATACTTTTGATAAAGAATGTGGATAAAAATGAAAAGCCTGAAGAAATTGATCTTAATACCTGTGAAATTGATCCAAAAACTGGACGAATCAAGAAAATGTTCAACAAATTTCTTGCTGGGGTTAGTGGCCTCTTTGATGACAAAACAAAGCCGAAAAAAGTGGTGAGTAAGAATATATAAAATATTAAAAATACACATCTCGATCCATATTCGAAAATGTTTTGGAGAGTATTCTAAAAAAATTATGGGATTGGGTGTAAGAGAAAGATAAATATTAGCCTCGAAATTATTGTGTCACTTAGTATTTTATTTTTTTACTTAAAAATTGGGAAGAAGTTTAATGTTTTCTGAACTAATTATTTTTGGCGATTTCTGCGATTGCTTTTAAACGTTTTCAAGTGTAATACGACCTGAAAGTTGGTAGTTTTGCCAATTTTAATTTCAAAGCAAACAGGGGACACTGAAAAAAGTTTGAGTAGTTAGAGCGAAACGTTCTATTAAATTCGCCATAGTTTTCGAAAAATCAATACATTTTTAATTACTTCTTAATCTTTGGATTTTTTAACTGATACTTCGACTCATGATCATGCTGAAAAATTCAGTGATTAAATTTTATGTAACAATCAGTAAATAGCTTTTATATTACAAATCTTAAACGCATTTTGACTTTATTTCGTATGAAATAAAATAAGGAGGGAAAATAAAACACCTTTCTGACCTAATATGATCGCTAAATAAAATATCCTTATCTTAAAATGCTCATTGAAGGCATACTTTTTTGCGCACTATGTTTTTAACTGTATAATACAATACACATATAAACATGGCTGGCAATATAAATATACTTTACTGAAAATCACTCCTTTCCCTCGTCGGTAATATCTAACCTAAAGATGCCACAGAAATATATTTTTGAGATTTTACTCTTTTCTTTTTAATTTATTTGCTTTTGATAATTTTATTTTTAAGTATTTGTACATTCGTGTATCATTTATTCATATTGTTTTATTTTTATTTTTTATTTTATTTTTTACTTTTAAATTAAAGGTGGAACCAATTACTGGTGAAGTTTATTTATCCACGGGAGAAGTAGACAGGAAATCGGGTGAGCTTTTGTACTCTACTGTACAAGCCGACCCTGAAAGTGGAGATGTTTTCAAAAAAGTTGGAAAAATTGATCCAAAGACTGGGAAAATTACTCTTGTAAAGATTTTATTGATTGGTAATTCTGGCGACGGGCGTTCGCAAGAGATTAGTCCTAATGCCTGCAATATTGATCCAGCTTCGGGTAGAGTTAGGCGAAAGGATACAAAATTCGAAGCTAAAAAAGTGGTAAGTCTGAAAAAAATATTGATTACATGCTAGAGGGTTTATGCGGAATATTTTGCTCCTTTCTATGATTACTTATTATTTTTCGTTTTATTTTATACTAAGGTTGACCCTGTTTCTGGTGAAATATACGTTGCCACAGGAGAACTTGACCCCAAAACAAAGGATCCATTGTATGCGTCAGTACAATTGGAACCTGAGACAGGAGATGTATATAAAAAAATTGCTAAGATTGATCCGAAAACTGGAAAAATATCTCTTGTCAAAGTACTTCTGATTAGTAATGTCGATGAACAAGGACATCCGAGTGAAATTGATCCTGATAATTGTGAAATAGATCCAGCCACTGGCCGGATTAAACGAATTTTCAATAAATTACTTTCTGGAATTCGGGGATTATTTGATGATAAGTCTAACACACAAAGAGTGGTAAGTGTGAAATATTATCTTCAGAAATATTATTTTTATGCTATCATAATATTTAATTAATTCAAATTACTTCGTACCTATTGATGTTCTCTTTTAGTAAAAATTCCGTTCGGAAAGGGTATTCCACTAAATACTTGTACGTTTCGGACAAATATAATATAGAGTCTACTCTAAAACCAAAGTAGTTCGAAATATTGAATAGGGTGAGAGAGGAGATTATTTCGGATCAATTTAACCATGATGTGGGAAATGTTAGCATTTCCGAGGTATCAGCGGTCTTTTGCTTATCTCTATGTAATAAAGTAGTAACAAAGCAGATGCGGCTTCGACATCTAAAAAGAAAAAAAATTGCTAAAATAAATTTTCCTTTTAAAAAATCGGTCATCTGCGCCTATTGTTAGTGTATGGATCATGACAAATGACGCAAGACTTGATGTATTATACAAAAAGCATTGAGCAATGCATTACCACAGTAACAAACGAGTAGTCATCTGATGCGACAAGTGAAACCACAAATATAATGAAACATTATGGCATATACTACATAACACTTGACGTCACACCTAAATATTTGACATATACCACAAAAGAATTTAAATCAGAATACTGAAAAAATACCTAAGATAAGAAAGAACGTAACATGGAGCATGCGTTGGATATCAAATATGTTCAGCGTATACAAAATTAGACTTTTTTATGTTGTGCTCAAATCAAGCTACTGGCTTAATAGCCAGTTTCCAATAGATAATATGAAATTTTCAAGCAAAATGCCAAAATATAAAACTATAATATGGTTTGAAATATCATATCACATGTATCTCAAGAAGTTTAATTTTCAACACAAAAATTGGATAAATATTTGCATAGTTTAAGACAAAGTTTTTAAAAAAAATACACGATTTTTAACTGTGCAGAATATGAAACAAAAAAAATGATACCTTGCGGTGCAAGAGGCATAACATAAAAACTGTCCACGAAAAAACTGACTAGTGGATTTCTTTTAGTTTACACTTACTTCAACACAATTTTATTCATATATATTAGTGTTCATAATATTTGAAACTATTAAAACAAAATATTGTATAATTAATTTCATCTTATAAATTTTCGTACTTTCCTCTTAATTCTTTCAACTAGATTTTTCGCATCTGTTTCTAAAAATGTATCTGAAACTGCCTTCCATTACTATTTAAATTCCTTTTCGTTTGTAATACATCCCTTCGTCTGCTTTAAATTCCATTTAACCATAGCCCAATATTTTTCAAGTGGCCTAAATTCTGGAAAATTCGATGTTTAGGCCTCTTTCATAAGGACATTATTATCTTCATACCATTTTTGATAATTGGCAGACGTCAAGTCAGTTTGATCCGTCATGACTTCTAATTAAAGGCAATAGTCTTTTCTCTTAACACTCTTTGGTGTAAATTTCTTGGTTTATAGTATCAGGTGCAATGTAAAACATGCTCTTTCTGAAGAACTGATAGCAAGGTATTTTTTTGGAAATTTTCTAGCAATTTGCTAGTAATATCTCCTAGCGAAAGAGCTGTTTATGTTAAAATAACATGCAATTTTAAAAAAAAAAACAGCTGAGGGCCCACCCTTTATTACAGCTAGATCGAAACATTTGTCAGTGCAATACCTCAGGGATATCTTTACTAGTTAAAAAATTATACACAGCTGAATTTGACCGACCTTTTCGGGGACAGTTTTAATGATAACACGTAGCGCCTGACACAAGAAGAAAATCTTAAATTTAATGTAGAAAGTCGGAGAATGAAGTCGCGAGCATTCGGCTTATATGATATATTGTTGTAATTTGGACAGTAATCAGTGAGCATACATATACACATATTTTGTCAATTTCGAAAAGGGTTTTTTATTGGACGTCAAATTTCTGAAAATGTATATTTCTTTGGCAAATAGCATAGTATTTATTACTGTCTTTATAAAAGATAAGTCGCTTGTCACTCATATTAAATATATTTTCTTAAAATGTAGCGTAGCGCTAAATATATATTTAGTTATATCATTTCTTTAATGATCTTCAATGAGAGAAAAACTTTGTTGTAGATAATGTTCCTTTCATGTTTTTTGTGCATAAGAAATCATATATTTCTTTCCTATCACTAATGATCTTTTAAGCATTATATCGTTTGCAAGTTTTCCTATTTGTTCACTCACTTTGTATGTGAAAAGTATTCGAAAACGTTCTTATATTTCTTATTGATATAAAAGAAATTATAAACTATTTTTTGAATACAATATTTTCTTTTTTTCTCAATCATAATTGATAATTTTTTGGGAAGTAAGTGAATGAAAGGTCAATAATTTGTAAATTGTGCGAAGTAAAAATCAATAAACACGTGCAGATTTCTATATTGCAACAAGTTTTCTTTTGTTGCCATAATTAAAATACCATACAACATTGAAACTAAAATATACGTGCAGGGTGAGGTAAGAAAGCAATACCACTTTATTTATTGATCATTTATACAATAATGATAAATACCTCAAAAGAAGATGTTTTCGTTTTTTTTGGACTACTCTGTAAATACGGTATGATAATATGCGTAAGTATATAATGTCGCGTTACCAACCGATTTAAGCTATGTTAACAAAGTTTCGTTGAAATCTATTCAATTATTCGTATGGAAATAGCTGAAATCCATTAAGTCTTAAGTGGTAAGCCCAACAAACAGAGCAATTTTTCATAGCTCTTTTAACTTAAGTTAAAAACCCTTCCATTTCTACCTTTTATAAAGAAATTTCATAAGTAACTTTAAGATTAGGTCAATTAGAAAGTTTAAAATAAGATGAGATTTTCAACGTCTTTCGCATCGTTTTTTACTTAACCAGATCAAAGTAATTATAGTTTTTCAAGCTTATGTGTTTAAAAATTTTATTTTGTTTTGCATTTATTTTTATGTTAATTTTTCATAATTTTTTTCTTCATTATCTTTATTAAGATAGAACCAAGTAGTGGCGAAGTATATATTGTAACAGGAGATGTCGACAAAAAAACGGGCGAACCTTTATACTCTACGACACAAGTGGATCCGGACACGGGTGATGTCTACAAGAAAATTGGAAAGGTTGATCCTAAGACTGGAAAAATTACTCTAACTAGAGTAATTTTCATAAGCAATGCTGATGATCAAGCACAACCACAAGAAATTGATCCAAGTGCTTGTGATATTGATCCATCTAATGGGAGGGTTAAAAAGATTCCTAAGAAAGTTTCCTCTAAATTTGATGCGAAGCCTAAAGGAAAGAAAGTTGTAAGTATTTCTCTTAAATTCACATCTATAGCTTAGTGCGCATTTCTTGTTTTTTAAATGATTCTTCAGATTATCCTTAAACATTTAATATTTTCCTCTTCAATAAAGTTGGTGTTTCTCCATGTAAGGGGAAAAGTGCCAAAAAGGTTTTTTTTTTTAAAGAAAGTAAAGAATATTGAAAGGTTTAATTTTATAGCGAATACAATAAAATTAAAAAAACATAGACATTGAGACCAAGTTTTAGCACATTTTACCTTGTTAGGAGAAAATGATCGTTCGTTAGCGAAATATTGAGCATTGTTCTACATAAATTAATTTACACTTCGATCTATTATCGAAGCTTGAATATATTTGTTGCTTTGATTGAATTGAAATAAATTATTTCGAAGTTGATGGCTTCATAAGCTCGTAAATCCTTATCAGAAGTGCTTCTTAAGTAGTGGTATAAGAAATAAAGTGAAAAAAGTAACTTTAAAACGTAAGGGGTTATTACTGTATCTAATAATGTACAGTAATTTCTTATGGCAAGGATAATCGTAATAAAGTTACAGTAAAAAGTATGTCAGCTGATCAAATTGGCGTTATTTACGTACCTACTTTTGCAATGAAAGCCTATTAATATATAAATACATTTTGAATGTATTTATCACTCTGTACGCTACGGAAAATATAAAAGGGAATTGTATTTTAGTTCTTAGTTATGCTTAGGAATCGTTGTGTTAAAATTTGGAAAATTGCTTTCCACTTACAATTACACGTTAACTTTGTACAACGCGGAGCTTCTAAAAATTCCGCGTTATGCGAAACTCACTTCTCATACAAAATGAGAGGTTACGTTTTGACAAATTTTTCCCTCAAATAAACTACCAAATATATATGAAAATTAAAAATTGAGCTTTATTTAAAAAATTTAACGCAAATTCAATTTTACAGAACTTGCATACATAATTAATTGTATCAAACAAATAATTTAGTAAGATCACATTTTCTATTTATTGGGCGGACAATTTTATCAGATGGAATTTCTTAGGCTGGTTATTGCACCTCCTGCTAGTTTCCCAGCTTGTGCGTTATACGAAACAAAATTGCGAATTATGCAGAAACCGTATAGTCCTCGGATTCCAAAGGATTCCCCACAGTTTGTAAACCGTGTGATATTGAAACTGCGTTATAAAAGTATTGCGTCATACATGATATAACTTGGGCGTAGATCTTGAACCGCCAATAAAAAACGACAAAATAACGGATTGTCTTGACAAATGGTATTAAAGCAATTCAAAAACTATATATAGTTTATCTCGTCTTTCGACATACGGACAGTGCCACCATGTTGCGTATGAGAAATATTCATCGAACGAAAAACAAACCCTCAGTATTGTGGAAGAGGCAAACGGATCCCGCAAAATTAGCCACCACTGACTTAGCATTGGGAATGGGGGTGGAGGTAACTTTGAAATTTCAAATTACAAATTTGCGGAGAAGTAGGTATCTTTTATTTGAAACATTTTTTCCCACTCGTTATAAATGACGCTGACAGAGTACAATGCGCACAATTTTACAATAGCTACATAATAAGCTACGCGATGATTGAGTGCTCTACACAGCCACAGCATTATAATCGGGAAATAATAAAATTTTTAACAAGATGTTTTTGTTTCTTATTGAAGATTAATCAGCTAAGCGGTCTGTCTTGAAAAATGTCTCTCTAAATAAAAGGGATTGATTGTGATAAATTAATAATATTTTTAGTTTCACTATAACAAAAAACATAACACATATTATACGCTAATTTCAAGAGGTGCGTAAAAATCGTCCAATTTTTAAATAAAAAATTATAAAAATGATTTTTAGTATGAGGGGTATATTATTCTGTATAGCTTTTATCTAAATCGCAAAGTTGAATGCTTTTCTATATATAAAATACACTTTTAAGGTATTTCCAAGTAATGTAATTACCAACTTTTATCTTTATGTTGATATAATTTATTACAGTTGTTTTTTTATTTCATATTTGTCAATTAAAATTTCATTTTTCTTTCTTTCATTTTTATTTTTCGAATCGAATACTTGTGTTTTTAAAATGCCGCAAAGGTGGAACCAACCAGTGGAGAAATTTATTTCCCTACCGGGGAGTTAGACAAAAATACTAGAGAGCCTCTGTATTCTACAGCCCACGTTGATCTCCAAACGGGAGATATTTATAAAAAGTACGGAAAGGTTGACCCAAGGACTGGCAAAATTACAGTTGTCAGGTTGATTATGATCAGCAATACGGAAGGCAATGGGCATCCCCAAGAATTTAGCCTAACTGCATGTGAAATTGATCCAATAAGCGGCCGAATTGAACGAAAGAAATTGGTAGGTATAATCGATCATAATGCCAATAAGACAGCTCATGGTCAACTTAAAAAGAAATATAATTTCTTTACTTTTTGGATGTTCCGCCTCTTCAATGACATGTTTCAAATTTTTGAATAGGTTGACGTCTGAGTTTTTATTTTTGACTAGAAAAAAAGTTTCTTCAAATATTATTGTTATTAATTTATTATATTATATTTATTGTTTTCCATGTTTCTTTCTATTTCCTTTGGGCTTGTTAATTTGCCAAAAATAAAATATAGGTGGAACCAATCAGTGCAGAAGTTTACACCGCTACAGGGGACGTTGACACTAAAAGTGGGGATCCCCTGTATTCAGTATCTCAGGTTGATCCCGAAACGGGCGATGTTTATAAAAAGATCGGAAAAGTAGACCCGAAAACGGGTAAAATTGTTCTCGTGAAGGTTCTGCTTATAAGCAAATCAAACCAAGAAGCTTCGCCACAAGAAATTGATCCTAGCACATGTGACATTGATCCAATTAGCGGTCGAATAAATAGAATCTTTAATAAAACTGTTTATGTTTATAATATGGTTGATCCTATAACGGGTGAAATTATTAAGGTTGATCCGAACGATCCACGGGTGGCTGGCGCTCGTACTACCATAACCCAAACGATGACGTTGACTGGAGAAATTGATCCAGTGACTGGACGGATAAAGACAGAGTACGGTCACATCGATCCAAATACAGGCGACATTGACCCAGCAACAGCAGTTCGTGATCCAGTAACAGGCACATTGATTCTTAATTATGCACAAATAGATCCAAGTCATTTCGGAAAGGAGGTCACTGCTACTAAAGAGACTGTTCCCATAACCCGTGATCAATTCTTCGAAGGTATCAAGCATATTGGAAAAAATGCTCTCCGGCGTGATTCCGAAGCTAGCAGTGATGACGATATGGCGCAGTACGATCATGAAAATATCAAAGAAATGCAGTCGGGTACGCCTAAAGCAACGAAGTACTCGAGTACTCCAACGGTCGTAAAAACGACAACGAAACAAGTTTTAACTAAAAACGAAGAAGGTGTTACACATAATGTTGAAGAAGAAGTTCGAAACTTGGGAACCGGAGAAGTCACATTTTCGACGCAGGAACATAAGGTATTATTTACAAGTTAACTTTGGCGAGGATACGGCTTTCTTTAATCTTCCGTGTTTGTCTATGCGTGTGGTAGCTGTTAGCTTTCGAGCCAATAGCTGGCCATTGGCTGTGCTGATTTTGCGTATGTTGATCGTTTCATACTCATATAACAAATGTTTTTTCCTAATATGTCTAACTGCTTTTACATTTCTTTGACGCAAAATGCCTTTTTAATTAATGCAACTCTCGATTTCTATTATCATATTAATGCTTCCATGAGTTTAAAATTAAAAAAACTTACAATCACAAATTCAACGCATATTTTTTTTATCGGGAGGTAGACATTCTGCTTAACTGGAGTGAGTAATATTGTACATAGATATTTTTGGTAAGGTATTTTTGCTTAGATATTATTTGCTAAAGAGTTTTATTCCAAGCATAAAAATATATTATTTGCTACAAAGTTTCATTCCAATTGTTTGTATTAATTTGAAAATTTTGCGAATTGAAAATAAAAGCATAAAAAAATTAGTCAATCTAAATTAATGAAAGTTTATGATAAATTTTAAAGTTATTTTAAAATAGATTTGATAAATCTATATATATATATATATATATATATATTTTTTTTTTTTTAATAACGGAAATATTTTTCCAATAGTTGTGAACATTTTTATTTCCATGTCGAAAGGTAACATCATTTATTTAAATGCATGATTCCCGATGATATTGGTCATTCAGATTATAGTTACATTTAACTAATCTATAACCTCGGCTATCCAGATACCACGCTGATCCAGATGAAATATTTTTATAATTTTGTATTCTATAGTTCTTGTATTCTTTATTATCTTTGTAAATTAAATAATCTAAATTATAAAAAATAAGGTGGAACTGCACAATAATGAAAAGTGATACTTTCAATTTTCGTCTAGAATAAATATCGGGATTGATATTTTAATTAAGCCCAATATATTAACTAGAAATTTTAAGTAATTTTATAAAAATTCAACGTATTTTATTGCATGTAATGTAGATGTTTCTTTAGGCTTAGTAAGTGGTTTTAAATTCTCATTTTGGTTTGTTGAAAAGAAAATAATTGGAGAATGCTAAATAAAGGTTTATAGCAGTTCCTTTTGTATAGTTAAAACAAAGTGACAACCAAGATAAGATGATTGTATACAGGACAATTTTGTTCAGTTCTTCAATTTATGGATGAATAAAAAGTACTACAACAGGGTAAACCAATTTCTAATTGCTCTCAAGCCGGTTATTTATTTGTTAAATCAAACAAAGCAATTTAAATTGTAAGAATTTCAGAGCTTTTCAATGTTATTTTGCAAAAATCATTTTTTTTAAATTAGTCGCATTTCTTTCTATTTTTCTTGTTCATCAGAGTATGGCTTTCAATCAGTCTATGATATTGTCCTATCTGTTATGTTTTTACGGATGTAGTGCAGTATTTAGGAATTTTTTATTTTTCAAATCAACGCACACCTATTTTATGTGGATCACAAGAAAATAACAAAACAATTACTTATACAAATACTTTGCACAGGCAAGAAGTCTAAATTCATGATTTTTTCTATGTAAGCTGTTGAAGCAAAGACGAATCTGATATCACAGATAACAAATCTATTTTATTTATTTTCGGAGAAATGAAGGGGGAAAAGTAGCAAATTCAAAATTAGTGTCAAGTTTTATCGAGAAAACGCCGTTTCTTTTTTATTTATTTGGAAAGATATATGACTTTGGTATTCGCATTTAATATTTTCTATAATAATTTTTGTAATAAAAATTTTGTAGCTTTTGATTTATTTCTAATATTTCATAACCCTTGTTTCTTAAAACAAGGAACTGATTCAAACCATTCGAATTTGAATGAATTTTTATTCATAATTTTTAGTTTAAAAGTTTAAGGTGATGATTGCCTTCGGGAAGAATTACTTATAAAAATACCATATTTTAAGCGCCATATAAAGCTTTATAAATGTTATTTTTTTCTGTTCTTTGCATCTTGTAAATGTTTTTAATCGTAACATTTTACTACATTATTTAATGCCGATTTCAGCTTAAAAATTGCCAAAAATATGCTGAGTAACCAGACTTTTCATCATCGAGTCTTACAGAATAATTTTTTTGTGTATATATATACATATACATTTTCAATACATCAAAGGTATAGAATTCTTTTAAAAAGTTTTCTTCCACCTACCTTGTTCAAAAAATCTTGGTTATTAATTTTTCAAAAAAAGACTAGTTTTTTTGCATTTGCAACATTTAAGAAAAGAATTTATTCAAATTGGAATAGTTTGCAAGTATTGCGAGATGAAAACGATTGATGCTTTTAATACATGAATTTTAAAAAATGAATGTACAAAAGTGCATAGTGTTTGCTGATTTTGTTTTGTTTTGAGAGCTTGATTTTATTGGTTGAATTTATTGAATTGCCAACTCAGGCCGATGTTCCACGAGACGATTCTAGTGGAGGAGCTTACATGAGAGCAACAGCTGTTACTACTCGAACAGCTACCACCCATGAGGACTTAGGTAAAAAAGCTAAAACAGAACAACTTGAGGAGAAAACTGTAGCTACAACAAGAACCCATGACCCTAGTAAACAGCAACAGAGAGTTGTTACACAGGAAGTAAAAACAACAGCAACTGTAACAAGCGGAGATCAGGTATAGTCCAATAAGCACATTATTAAAAATTTAAGCATGGGATTTTTTTTACTTCATCTTTTATTAATTTTTTCTTCTTTTTTTTTCATATTAAAATATTGGTTGCATTGTATTCGTTGTTTTCCACTTTTATTTGGCTGCATGTCATGCAAATTGCTCGTTTGTGTTTTTATAGTTCCAAAGAAGAGATAGCATTTCATCCGCTAGCTCTGGGGATTCGGGTACTCCCATCGACGGTCCTTTTGATAGTTCCATAACCACAATTCAACAGGTTTGTAGAAAATTATAAATAAAAGTGATTTAACTTAAGCCGTGAGTTTTCAAAATTTAAGAAATACAAAAAAAGGTTTACCAAATTTGCATTTTTTACTTTAGGATCGATTTATTTCAGACACATGCTTCACCTACCGCGTCTGCAGTTCCACATATTGAAAAACGACGAGTTGTGTTGGGTGAAGAAACGCCAGGTTATTCGGCGCATGGAGAAATCGTTTCTTCTCAAACCGTAAGCAGTAAAACAAGAACGGTAGAAACTATAACGGTGAGTGCACTACAATTCAAGATTTATATTACACTCTTATTTATGAATACTCTTAATCTAAACTATTGTTGAGAAAGTAGTGTGAGTATAGAAAAAGTCTTCTAGTAACAATAAATTGGGATTGCAATCACAACACTGCTAGTAAAACAAACTAAACATGTCTAAATCATTATGCCATTTTTTACCCTACTGCAAAGGCAGGGTTATGTTTTTCGCCCGTTTCTTATGTATGAATGTGGGATTCTTTATTCCCTCGTAGCATCCAAATGGCTGGTGGATGGCTTTTAATAAATGAGGTGTCATTTAATTCATCTTTATCCCGAGAGTGATATAGGATGCATGAATTGTCCAGAAATATAATATGTTGGTTCAAGAGAAATGAAATATAAATCAATGCATACTGCATACAAGTTAGCTTCTAATCTTTTTAGTTCGCCTTTTACGCTGTCGGGTTTTTTGATATTTTTAATTTACTTCCACGTGGAATTTGTATTTTTTCCTATTTCATTATCGAATTTCTTCAAAATCGGTATAGGAGTTAAGCCATCAAAGAGCAACAACAAACACTGGGAACTTTAGCATTAATGTTAAGTAAAGTAATCGTTTTTTAGGCAGGCATTATGAGAGTACAATGAAATCGATTGTTGTTGGATAAACATGGTAGAATTATTGATGTTCATAACGTTCACTTCCTTACCTAAACTAACTAAAGATAGATACTTAAACTAAACTTAAAGCATCGAAATATTATATTATATATAGGTATAAACTTAACCTAATCTTTAGTAAAATATCTAGTCTAATTAAAAAATGTAGGTAACTAAATTATATAATATTTATTGCAATTTTCAAACAAACAGAAAATTACTGTAAACTATACAGTTCAACTTGAACTTTTTGAAATGTTTATTAAATAATTCACACACATTCCGTGGGCGTAGCCCTGTGTACTTGCTAGTAACTAATAATACTTATTAAGGCGGAATTTAAAAAAGCTAAAACATTACACTTATTTTTAACTTATTTTTAACTTATTTTATTACTTTATTATTATTGAAGGACTTTTCTATATAAAACATTTTTTGTTTTGTTATTCGGCGGCGCATAATTGTGTAGTTGGGTGGTACTGTTGATTCTCGAACAGGCGATATATAACTGCTCGTGAGAAAATCATGAGTGTGTCAAATTACCACCTACTGTTTTCAGAGTTTGCTCTTGTAACTTGTTAATTGTCATGACAAAGCAAACACTAATTACGAACTGGAAATGCGAAGTTAGATGGTATAATAGTTATTCTTGGGATAAACACGTTTTCCCCATACCGATACCTGTTATTATTGTTGCTTTACAACAATATCCCGCTCTAATGATTTTATTCGCAGCGTAGTCCCATTACCAAGTTTAGGTGGGTATAAATTTCTTAACAGCATAACAGAAACTCCTACTGAAAGATTTAATTCGTATTGTGGCAGACCAGGAGCAGGCAAAGAATTCAGAAATTCTGTGGGATAATTCACAGCGTCGTCTTGCTTGATAACAAGTAATAAAATTATTCAGTGTAGAAACATACCTAACTTTACTGCTTTATTATATATATGGATATGTAGATATTTAATTTTCATTTTCAATATGTTTGGCAGTATAGTATGAACGGAAAATATTGCACTTATTTACTTGGCACGAATATAACAGTGTACAAGATTTATGAAAGATAAAAATACTTAAAATTTTCCTCTGCGAAAAGAGTGAATAAAAATGTGTGTTCGAAATTTTTAAAGACAAGTTTAAAGTGTTATTACATATTTGTTATTATATTTTAATTTTTTATTAAAAATCTTTATTACTTGTTTACATTATTTTCTAAATTTCTTTCAGTACAAGACCGAACGAGACGGGATAGTTGAAACAAGAGTGGAACAGAAAATAACAATTCAATCAGACGGAGATCCAATTGATCATGATAAAGCTCTGGCTGAAGCAATTCAGGTAATTACGTTTTACACTTGTTTGCAAATAATTTCATAAATTCTGTCAAATATTCACTCGATTACCTTAATGATAGTAATTGAAGTCATATGCAGCAATATAATTTGTAAATTTTTTTTTTCAGGAAGCTACAGCGATGAATCCAGATATGACGGTCGAAAAGATTGAAATTCAACAGCAAACGCAATAAGAAAAAGTTGAAAAGAACTAATGAAATCTAGGCAAGTTTCTTTCTTACTATGTATTTTCTCAGGACCAAAAGGCATCGTTATTATGCTTAGCATCTATAAAGTAAAACAGCGAAAACGATAGGTTTTTCCTTCAAACTATTTATATATTTCACTCAATAAGAAATTGAAAATGTATGTTTACAAAAACAAAACAAATATATGTAACTGCCACAGTAATTACCTGAAGTGCTATATAATTTGAGAAAAAAAATATTTAGCAGTGTATCTTAAAGCAGGAGAAGCTCTATCAATAATACTCAAGAACTCACTGTTTTGATGTTTTTGATTATTGCTCTTTGGTGTGTATACTTTTAAGAAAAGTTAATTCTTTTTATTTGTGGAAGCTCACTTTTTACAGAATGCTACAAAAACGTATATATATATATATATACGTATATATATATATATATATATATATACATTTAAATTTGAATATATTAAATTTAAAAGAAATATATTTTTTGAACCTAGTTCATTTTCATAGGAACACCTTATAAACTAAAAATTGTGTTCAAAGCAATGCTTATATATTTTTCTTAAAGATAATAACTTACCAAAGGCTTTCAGAAAGAGTTTGTTCTAGCTTATTCTTATGTTATGAGGATACATTTTTGCAAAGCGAAATGTATTATTTTTATATTGAGTTAACAGAAAAGGGCAGACATTAATAGCTTCAGTTTTCTAAACTTCCAATTTAACTAAACTTTATCGCTTTTACGCTATTTCCATTTATACCTTAGAAATATTTATATAGTGCTTTCGATCACATTTTCCAACGATTTCAAACTTTAAAGTACAGAAAGTGCCTTGCACTATAAACAAGAACTAAATATAATACCTTTGTATAATTGAAAGAACGCTTGAGAATTTGATAATAGTATCACTTTAAAAATGGATGAATTCTATATTCAGTTAATATGTAATAATATGGTTCAACTGCTAAATTGAATAGAGAAAATAAGAAAAAGATAACTATTTTTGAATCTCTGTTTTTGCCCAACTTTTCCTAAATATATCTGAAAGTAATATATTCATTGCAAGAAGAATTAGCTTGCTTTAAAAATACATCTATTGTTTTGTTTTTTGTCTTAAATTTTGTTCAAAATTTATGTTTTTAACATTCCATTTCTGTTTATGTCATGTAGTAATTTTTATTTTTGTTAGGTTTCAACCGAACAGTTTTCTGTTCCTTCTGTTGTGTCGCTATCTGATGAATTAATAAATATAAGAAGTTAAGTAAAAGTAATCCTATTTTAATGTAAGGATAATTGCTTAATATATTATTCAAACAAATAAAATAATTATTGAAGTAAAGTAACATTTTTATGATATTATTGATAAAACAGAAAAAAAATATTTAACAAGACAAGAAATTTATTGTAAATGTAATTGAAAAATTACACCTGCATTTACACCAAAAGGGTTTTTGTTTTGTTTGTAAACGAAGCATATTTTATTATTTTATTCTACAGTAGCTTTAGTTTTTAAGCTTTTTTGTACTTTATTCATTAAAAATACATAAAAATACATTTTATGACAAGCAAATTGCAAGCAGTTACGTATTTTGATAATACGTCTTTTTTTTACTTTTATTATTATTTTTTAAGTATTCTTTATGATGAATCTTTATACAGACAATTATATTATATTACCTATTTTAGTGACATCACAATGTTTTCTCTAAATTATACAATTTATAAAAGTATACATGCAATTTAGTTTTTAATAAAGATTTTACTTGCTTAATTCAAGATCTACTACTATGAATGCCCCTTTCCAATTCATCCTTGTGATAACATAAAATACACACAACGTACCTTTCTGAACGTGAACTGTAATTGTTTAAGTGCGATTTGGATCTTTCCTATTCGTTTACCCTTTATTCTTTTACTGTTATTATTTGGTTTAGTCACAAATGTACAATTTTTATTTATTGCATTTATGCAAACAGATAATTTTTCGTGTCTACGCAAAATTGTGTGGCTTTAAATAAGACTGCTCCTCTTTAGGAATAAGTTATCGTTTTGATAAACGTGCACATGTAATTGCTAAGGCAATAACACCGGTGAACACAAATGTTGAGTCCAGTTTCTTCATATCTCATTTATATTTCTTCCACACTACTAAAGTTTTCTTTCTATAATAGTTTTACTCGAAAAAGTTTGCTTTTGTAGCTGTCAGACAGGTTTTAAGAAAATTTCCTTTTTTGATTCTCTTTATTGTAGGTCAAACTTTTGCTTGTAACGGAATATATAAAATGTTTAGAATTCGTTCAAGGTGGAATAGTTCACAAGCATTGTGAGATGGAAATGACTGGTATTTTCAATATATGAATTTCATCCTAGAAACAAAAGACCAACGGCGTCAAATCAGCGGCAGGCGCGGTTGATATGCTTTATGTCGACCGAAATTTCTTTTCAAAATTCGGACTGTTTCAGTAACACAGCGCTTACTTTGGAAATAAGTTTTCAATATTTCCCCACGTTTGGGCGTAAATCTAATGATTTCGTACCGCGGAGATATGGTTTTCTGTTTCTGTGAATTTTTTGAGTGCGAAAAATCTGCTGTGTCAAAATAACACGTAATTTAAAAGGAAGCTAACTGATGGCCCACCGTTTACAAGCTACTTATAAATTTAAACCAGTTAAACAAAAAAAACTAAACAAAACTAAACTAGTGTAAAGGCGGTAGGGAGGTGGGATTAGAGAAGGAAAGTCGAAAGCGACATGTTCATTGGCTCTACGAATTATACGAGTGATGGATTCGGAATAACGCGGTTCGGTGGTTATCTAGTCGGAAGAGGGATATATGTAGATTGGAGCAGCGAAAGGCATTCGATCACGCCAGTTATTAATTGGTAGATGAAGAAAATGTCTGCATTATCACGACGCTTATTTAAAGATTCTAAGTCGATCAATTTCAGACGATAGGGCGGTAAATTTAGGCTGTCAGCCCAGCTAAGATCGCGTTAAGCGAAACGGAGGAATCTGCGCTGGAGTGATTCGATATGATCAAAGTGTGCCACCTGGGAGGGCGACCAAACCGAGAAGGAGTCTGAAGAAAGAAATGTAAAGGAATTTGATAATGTAGGAGTTAGAGAATTTTTTTGTCTTGCGTTTTATGAAGCTGAGTGTGGAGGTAGCTCTGGCAATGCTGTTGTCGATATGAAAACGGGAATTTAGTTCTCCATCGCAAATGACTCTCAAATCACGCAGAGAGATAACGGAGGGGATAGATTCCTCAAGTAAGGTATAGGCTCTGGGGGGGAGGAATACGCCTACAAGAACAAGATTGATTGACATTTGGAGACGTTGAATTGAGGAGGTTTTTGAGGCCCCAGGTGAAGAAGCTGTCCAAATCTTCTTGCAAAACAAGGGGTCAAAGGAAGAGGATATACGATTGATGATCTTCATATCATCGGTATAGATGGACACTGCAGAATGTTTGATGACGCGACGTCATTTATAGTTAAGATGAGGACTAATGGCCCGAGGTGGCTGCCCTGAGGCACACCTGGGCGAGCTAAGTAGGGGTTAGAAATGATCGAGCCGAAGAGGACTCTATATTAGCGTTGATTAAGGTAGAATTTAATACAGGATAGGAAGCCCTACTGAAAACAAAAAAATTTTAGTTTAAACATTATATCTTATTGGGGGATTTTGTCGAAGACTTTCATAAAGTCTATCGCGCAGAGACTTAATGACGAAATCAGTAAAGTTGGTAGTGGTTAATCTGCTTTTAAAAAAGCCATGTGTGGAGGGGGGAAGAATAGATTTGCAGTGGAAAAACATGGACTCACAAATGTTACACTCAAAAAGCTTAGGAACACGACAATTTTGCTGTTGGCTATCGTACAATTATCGTTGCACACACCGATCTTACAACCTTTTTTTATGGATATGGTTACTGAATGGGTTTTTTTCATAGACAAGGAAAGGTATCTTGGGAAGGTCAGAGTTGGAAGAGAGTGGTGGGGCATTGGGCTAAGTGATGCGCACATCACTTCAAGAGAATGACAGATAGCCCTTGTTAAGTATTTCCTAAATATTTAATTTGTTAAGTAACTGAAATATGCCTTGAAGTACTTTAGTTTTATCTCTATATTCGCATCAGCTCAACTGCAAAAAATTGTAACTCCCTTTTTAGTCTCTAAGTTACTTCTGAATTGTAATCATTCAATAAAGCTCTAACAGCCCTCAAGTTCTGGGTTGGATTCGTCATCGAGCTCGCTTATAGGAAGGGTAATTGACGCTACGTCAAGGTCTATAGATGTCAAGGATGTTTGAGGATAATTATGCATGAAACGGAAGTAGTTAAAATTGGGTACTGAAGTATGGTCGCTAAACGATTGACTGGAGAAATTTACAAATAAGTTAGCGATTGTATTCGGGTCAGATCAAGTAGTATTAGCAAGTTTGAGGATAAGGGGATACCCGCGAGATTTTTTTTTTAAGTTAATATTATACAATGGTAAAAATGTTTTGGATTGGAAATAAGATTAGATTGCATATGGTTGAGATAGTGAAGGTAAAGGAATTTATTACGATCCGAAAAGAGAGTAAGTGCGGTAAGATAATTAATTAGAGTAGTCAGAATCGGTTTTGGATAAGAGATAAGCCTGCCATAGTTAATTTGATATATAAACAATGAAAAGCAACTTACATATAAATATAATAATTAATAATTACAAAATCCCCTTAATTCAGATACGAGGGGTGCTATTTATGTATCCGGAAATATATATATAAAAATAAATATTTATCATTAAATTATGGTTTTATTGTTTTTCAAAATATTCTTCGCGATGATCGATCAAACATGTGCAAAGTTTGAACAAATTTTTTTTCCTTTTAATCCCAGACGATCATTTGCTTCAAAGTGCTTCTTCCGCGAACAACTCTTGTTGGGTTTAGTTCATTTTGGAAAAACCAATACAGTCGGCTGCTATTTATTTTCGGACCCATACGCATAGATCCAAAAATCGTCACCTGTGTAGATGTTATACACGGCTTTTGACGCACCGCGATTATATTTTATGAGCATTTCTTTGCACCAATCGACACGAGCCTTTTTTGAGCGATTGTCAAATTATGAAGAATCCAATGCATCTCTCATCATCTCTCATGTGTGATTGTCATACTAATGACCAGGGATGCTTCAATCTCACAGTGTCACATGTCGATCTTACAGTATCAGTTCACGCACAGCTTCGATATTTTCTTGCACAACAACGAAATTTGGACGGCCATCTTTAAATTCGTCCGTGAGCGAACGACGGCCACGATTTGGATCAAATTAGAGAAAAAACAGTCGTAAATTATTACATCGGTACAATTTCAAGTACTTTTTAAACTCAATATTACTATTAACACTTTTAACTGCCAATGGAAATCATAGTCAACAATCTGAAGTTTCTTTGACTACTTCATTACCTCTTTATTCCCCTAGTTCCAATTTTACAGGGTGTTAAAATTAAAAAATCAATTTTAATTTTAAAAAATTAAAAAATCAATTTTAATTTTAAAAAATTAAAAACTATAATTTTTTAATTTATTCTAATTTTTGTGAGGAAATTTTATCGATATCGATAATAGAACGCGAGATATCCTGATATTTTTATACTTAGTTTGAACCATTTTTCGAACTTTGAGAGGGGAGTTGGCGACTTTTGAAGACAGATAAATTATTGCCTCCGAGTCCCCTCGGATTCGGTGACTTTCCTCGTGAAACGAAATCTTCAAGTCACTGTAAACATCACAAATAGGGTTCGTATCACAAAACGTTCTGAACACGAATACCGTCAATAATGTCAAACTGTCGCTTTTCTTTGTCGGGTTCACCAATGTGAAGGGACTAAATTAAGCCCCACTGGTAAAAGAGATTAATCCGAGTGGAGATTTATGTTAGTAATAAAATAAGACTTTACGGTTGAAGATAAGACTCTAGCTCGAAGATTTTGGGAGAAGGGGGCGAGATATTGAGCTGTTAAACGTATAATAATCTCTTTCCTGTCGGCGATGGTGCTATCAACGCGGCTGACCTGGACCGAAGTATAAATAATATGAAGTAGCGACATTCCTTAAGGAGGAAAATTTACCGTTATAAAAAATAAATCGGTGTGAGTAAGAACTTTATTCATGGATAGTGTAAAAGCTATAAGTAAGAATGTTCGATGCGCGAAAAGGAAAGGTACACTTAGCAAAAGCTCTTCCCCTAGAATTGGAGAACGTTAAAAGATGATAGCATGTAAATTTAACGGCTGGCCGGTGTTAGATATGTGTTATTCTTCGCTATTGTGTTTCTTAATCTTCATTGGCTGCTTACAAAAAACTACACCAAATTGGAGGACGTGTTGGTAAAAACTACAGAATAGTTGAGAATATGTTGCGAAATTTTTGATAATATGCACCTCAGACGTTCATAGTTCAGATATTTGATTGAAGTCAGCTAATTGCTAGCAATATTTGTACTTTTCACACTTACCTGTAAATGCATTTGAGAAATTTCTTTCTTTCTCGAACCACTAGCACTTATTGAAGCAAGAGCTTTGGGATGCTTAAAAGCTCTACCAATGCAACCGTAAAGAGCTTTCGACTATTTGCATCCTTGTCATTTTGTGCTCTCCATTGAAGTGTCGTTACCTTATATTATTCATACTCCGCCTGGACAGTGCTGTGCTGCCATACATTTTTGCCAGTTCTGGACACATAAATAACAACCTACGTATAAAAGAGATGTTCCGAATGAGTGCAGCTGGTTAGAAATTTGACCGTTGTGTGCAACGGGAAATTTATAAAAAGTCGTGTGTCTTGATTCAATCTTAATTTCTTCTTTATTTTGACAAAGCTTCACAAAGTACAAATAGGAATCGTATCGTAATTAACGTAGAGAACGCTCATATTTTATTCTATATCCTAAATTGTAGTGAAGGAAGATCAATAAAAAGCCAACTTTATTTCAAGTATAAAATTCAATCTTATTCTTCTAGAATTAGCGCAATCCTAAATCAAAAATAGCTCAAATTATTCTAAGTTGACATAACAATTGTTGGAAATTATTCTGTGTTAAAATGAGAAAAATCAAAATTATTTTGAGTGTTGAAATGAAAAAAGCCCCAAATATGTTTATTGTTGAAATCGAGAATTCGAAGTGCTGAAATAGAAAAAAAAATCCGAATACTATATCATTAAAATCAAATGTAGAAATCGAGTAACCCCTTTTTAAGGGCATATATGAATTCTCTGTCCACGGAGCGTGCCCTTTTACCGTGTTCGGATGATCACTTTGGCGTGGTTATAGACTCGGGAGGCATTACAGTCACCATTGTGAAGAGCTCGTCGAAGCTCAATGGTTTTTTACGTTCGTTTGACATTTGACGTTTGGTACGTTAAGTTTGTTGTGCCTAGTTTTGTCACATAATGTTGTTAAATTATGTGATACCTGTGTCATCTATCTATCATTCACTGTTGTTGCTGTCGGTGTCGGTGTCGGTGTTTTACTTGTAAAGACTGTTCTTTGTTATATATTTTGCGTTCGGTCGTTGGCCAAATTTTTTTTAAGTACGTTATTTCTAATTCTTTTCTTCATTCATTCTCATTCGCAGTTCTTCCAAGTTGGTCGTGGGTAGAAGTTTTGTAGTTCGCGTCCGTCGATTTGTACGGGGTATTGTAGTCGACTTGCTTATATTGTCACGTTGCTGGTTGGTGATGTCGTGATGTAGTCTCGACGTTAATCCTCTTGGCTTCCGGTTGATAACTGATCCGTCGCTCGTTGTCTTCTTGTTGTTGCTGCTCGCGGTGTTCTTCAGCGGTTGTCCGATGAGTATGTCCGGGCTCAATGTACCACTCGGCTGGTAGAGGCTCGAAACACATCTTCAGACAGCAAAAGGACATTTTCAAAGGTATTCAAGACATTTTGAGTTAAAGCTTGAACTATCAATGAAATTTAATTGTTAAATTAAAGTTTAAGTTTAAATTATTAGAGCGGGTCGGAAGACCGTCACCAACAAACATGAAGCACGGCTCCAGCAATTTTTGATAAGAAGTTGGACAATTTTTGTAATTGGCCGCGGTAAGCAATTGCCTTGAGTTTTAATTTCAATAATTCTAACAAATCCATCGACACCTGGGAAGGTTCGTATAATACGAAGTATGGCACAACTGGTGAATTAAAATACTAATTAATTATTTTTACTTTAAGTAGTTTGCTGTTTCGGATGTAGAATCTCGTATTACTATTTTTAATTCTCTTTCCAGCATTGCTTCAGCACCTATAAAGTTCGTACCACAATTTGAATAGATATCGGTACATAGATCTCTTCTAACGTTTTAATGTCGCCAGGAGAGCTGCCGATGAAAGGTCACAGACTACCTTAATGTAAACTGCCTTCGTTGCCATACAAACAATTTGCATATTTGTTATGCCTTATATAATGGCCGTTAGCCGACGGAGCCACATGCAACACGTAACTGTGTGTGCCGTAACTGTGTACACTGTTGGTAGTGCGGGCTCGCCCTCCCCCTAGGGGCGCCTAGAAACAGACTTCTGGCACGGTTATATTTCGGCTATGAGTGTTGGCTAATCATAGTTAGGCGTAAGAAATTATGCTCTCTTAAATAAAATACCCCAATCTAAGTTAGAACAGCATATACCGAGGGATGTGTGGCAAAAGGAGAGCTTGGCCTCTAGTATGCGGACTAGGGATATCTCTCGCCCTCTAGTTTCAATTCAGATTTCCCGTATTAACGGGCTGTGTTACGGTTGACCTCCTTTATCTAATGAGTTTGATGCAGTTTTCAGTGCATTAACCGATGACCAGACCAATAGGATTACAGTCTCGGTAGAAAGCACCATAGCTAATGGACTAAAGGCTTCTGTTTTCCCAGGTGGAGCTATTGGGCACACTATTGGAGAATCTGGCTGGCAACCAACCCCTATCCCACAACAGTTTGAGGGCAAAGATGTTCCAACCAATCCATCAGTGCTTAGTGGTGTTAGACGTGAAGTAGTATCTGGGGAGGAGTTCTCGGACACTGACTCTGTGTGCATCCTAGTGCCTGACAATGCCAGCCTGTTCGAGGATATCTAGGCTCACGACGATCGGCGAAGAAGTGTCCCGGATGAAGCTTCATGCCGAATCCGGTTTTGTGAAGTTCACCGCTTTAGAGAGGAGAAGTTTTAAGAAAGCAATAGCAAGTAGCCTCCCTAGAGAAAGCTCTGGAGGTAGTTAAGTTAAACGCCCGTGCAAAACCAAAGGTCAGAAAAATCAGAACGGAGGAGATGTCACTTGATCTGCCTCTGACCGAAAGCCATATTTAGCGGGGTGCTGAGTAGCATTAAGCTGGGTCTAGCTTCGGTCGACACAATAAATCGGCCGGTTATTTCAGAGCAAACGGCTCTCCTACAAGAGGCGATTATCGATATCACTATCTACCATGCATACGAGGACATCAGGCCAGACCAGTCCCCGGACTGGCTGGCTTCTCCATGTCTGCACAAATGCTTAGACATTGTTCAGAGCCTTGCACTGGTAAACGAGAATGTATTGGCAACGATTGATGCCCAGAATCCCTTCTCGACTGCGCAATGGAAGGTGGAGCAAAGACTCACATATAGACAGCATTAACGATATTGACCCAACTCAAGAGCAGGATCATCTATCGGTTTGATTACCTTAAATTAATCCTGAAGGGCCTTCCCACCAAGAAACTGGCTGCTAGCTAGCGGAACTAGGCCAAATGATTATAACAAGGTTCTATGAAACCGAGCGCTCCCGGAGATGCTCCCGTCGGTATCATGAGTGGTGAGCAGGCTGAGGACCCGCCAGGTAAGGCGTATGCCGGCCCTTCGTCCGGCTAAGCTGATAGTCCGGCCCGGAGCGACCAAATTAAAATGACCACTGGACCACTTTCTCGCAAAGCCAGTGGGACGGCTAAGGAAGCCAACCCCAATTTAAGGCCCGGCATAGAAGGCCCACCGACGATCGCCAAGGAAAGCAGGAACAAGGGACACACAACGAGCTAAAGCAGTAAGGCTCGTACAACGGTCCTTGCCACGGAAGACGCAATGAACACCATGAGGGTGGTTCATGCCACACTGTGCAGGTCTGTCGCCGAATAACAAATAACCTTCGCGCTCATCCAGGAGCCTTGGGTTGCTAGTGGCCAGGTTCGAAGACTCAACGTCAACTCATGTAAGTTGATTTAATATCGCTAGCAACAGCTACGTCAACGAAAGAAGTGAGTACCTGCTAAATTATCTAATAGACAAAAAAATAGATGTAGCGAACATAGGTTACAAACCAACCTTAATCACTGCAGTCAGAAAAGAGGTGCTAGACCTCACCTTGTTTAGCAGTGCCTTGTCCGAGTTCATAGGGCGGGTTTCAGAAAAAGCGTCAGTGTCGGATCATCAGCACATCAGATTCGACATTCCGGGGTGGTCTGAGCTCGTATCCGGCACGTATATTCCGAAGAAAACAAACTAGAATACCCTCAAAGCTGTTGTTAACTAGCAGGATCTTGTCCAAGTACCTCGTATATCATCTGCACGTGCACTTTCCTAAGTCTATTCTGCTGGCGGGCCCGGTTCACTCTATTCCCTGTGACCATGGGATTCCGGTAAACCATAAGGCCTCTAGCATGTCCGGTGTCATATACGACAAGGTCAAGTTTAGATGGGCAGTGGTCTTTTTTAAACCTTTCATAGCCCCCAGGAGTGACTGTATCTTTTTTTTCATTTAGAGTCAGCCAATTGGAGGTACATACCACTGTCATGGAAGAAGGTGGTGATGGTTTTTATGTCCAAGCATGGCAATAGGCCTCTAGAGGTTCTTAAATCGTATAGACCAATCAGTCTAACCTCCGTTCTACTCTAAACAATGGAAAGACTTCTGGACCTCCATATCAGGTGTAAGTTGGAACTTTCGCTCCTTTCCCCCATCATACACAGTTTGTCTACACAAAGGGTAAATCAGTCTTACGCAGTCTTGCCGGAAAGATTCATTGAGAAAGCCTTTCAGTTTAAAGAAATAGCATTATGTGCTAGTTAAGTCAATTTAATTTTGACAACACTATGTAGATAGAGGTTTCGCGCGGAAAGGTCTGGATCCACATGTTGTTAAGGGGGTGGCCGTTATGTTCAGGGACCCAGATGTGTTATCTCCGCCGGGCAATGCTTCTGCTTCTTCAGGGCAATTAAGGGATGTCCTCAGGACGGTGTACCGTCACCGTTGCTCTGGTCACTGGTAGCTGACGATCTCCTGACCAGGCTAAATAAGCTCGACGTTGTGGCCATTGGCTATGCAGGCTCTCATAGTCACAGGGAAGTTTGAAGTCACTAATTCAATGAGGTCAGCTCTTCGCACGATTACTGGCTGGTGTGCTAGCGAGGACCTTACTATCAACTCCGCCTAGGCCGCCTTCGTGCCCTTTACTAGGAGGCACCATTTGGACCTTGGTCCAATCATGATGCAAGGGACGGCTATTGAATATTCTAATGAAGTTAAATACTTGGGCATCACTCTCGGCAAAAGGCTTACCTGGAATACTCATGCAAAATATGCCGGCTGCTGACAAAAGTCAAATCGATATACTTCAGTGCATTCCCGACATAAGGGTCTGTTTTGTACCACACTACATGACCTGCTTTAGTAAGAAAACCGGATTCACTTTCCTGAGCGAACAGACTGGGAGGGCGATGGCCCCAGTCTGGACTCTAAAAGCCTTAAATGGTTTACAGATGGCAGCTGAAATCCACGCTATTGAAACCTGTGCCCTTCTCGGCCTCAATAAAGGACTCACAGGTGCGGTTATTATTATCTTCTCTGGTAGCCAAGCGGCCAGCAGGGTATTCTCTTCATGGAATTTCTCCTCAAAACTCGTAAAGGAGTGCTTTGATACTCTTCAACAACTGGCAACCCACAACAAGGTCACGCTCTGTTGGGTTCCTCTGAACACTCTGGTATCGAGGGCAGTGAGGTCGCCGATGAACTAGCTAGGATAGGTAGATTATCTCGGCTTCAAGATTCTGAGCCCTATTGCAGCCTTGGCTGGTCTTCGACGAGAGCTGCAATGGAGGTCTGAGGTAGAGGTCAACGCTTGCTATATTATGATCATGTCCCTGCTCTTTGCCAGGCCAAGGTGCTTGTTAGACCTTATACTTATAATGACACCACCGCCGCTAGTAAAGCGGATCTTAGGCTGCTGATAGGCTGCCAGAGTGGCCACTATGGTCTAAGATATCATATTCACCGGATAGGTTTGTCTAGTGTGGCAGATGTGTAGAAGAAGGATCTTAAGTCGGGAATTTCTGACCCCAACTAACATTAGATCTGCTTCTGGTAAAGGACCTCCTAGCGTTCCTCATGGTGGCGGAGTGTCTTTTACAGTAACTGAATCTGGCACAAAAGACTTCTCTGGTCGCACTGCCCACCTCTTTTAAAAAACTACCTTATATGCCTTGGAGTTGCGATCATTTGACATTTTTATCTGTATTGGTCCAGCGTAATAAATTCCTACACTCGCGAATGGTTTGGATATGTTGACTCAGACAATAGGTACGATTTCCCATGAGTTGAATGCTTTTAATTTATCAATGCTTTGTACAAATAATGAATTGATATAATCAGGTCGTTCTGAGACGTCGTGCACCTAGAATCTAAAACTGATTTCCTAGCGTATTTAAAACCAACGAAGTAAGTTGTAAGGTTTCAGCGCGAACCTTATCTATGAGGTAATCCTTTAGGAATATAATGGGGATACTTTCTGGAGAATGTAATTATAGCATTTTCAAGCCTACCGCCAACCCGAATTATTTCATTAGTATGTAAATTGGCGGTAAAATTGTGTTTTTTTTTTTTTATTAAAGGTTTGTTATTTAATAAAGAGGAATATTCTTCTACAAATGCTGTTTTTTAAACAATCCTAAAACTTAAACTTTCAGCTTCTTGTATTTCTTTACTACTTAAGCAGTTAACTTTTTTTAGCTTCACTATTTCTCCAGTTATGGATGAAGCGTTTAATTGTTGCAATAATTATAGTTAAACGTGTAAAGAATGAATATTTTAGCAAGATTTTTCCTTCCTTCCTCAAATGTCAAATCTTTGGTATCGCTTTAGATTTCTGCAAATATCGTACATTGTTTTAGAAAAGTGTATTATAATTGTCACATTACTAACCATATTTTTTCCTAATATGTACGCTGCGTTCAACAAGCAAACCAGGTCCAGGCTCGTAACATGTTCACATCCCACAGCTCATGAAAAATAAAATTCGAATCTGTGCCGCCCGCAAGAACTACTGTCAAATGTCAAACTGACAGTGTCGTGAACTACAAGGGTAGGGAAAAGCGTTCCATTGGACAACTATGCCGGAGTACGCAGCTATGATCATTCTGAACAATTTTGCATGGCAATTGCCAGATTTCGGATTAATTAATTAATTTGAATTTTTTGGATTCTCATTTCACCAATAAGAGGGAAAGAGAGGTTAGACGAAAAAGGGGCAAATAGAGTGGAGTAGATATTGTCCGGAGTGGGTGGAATTGGTGAGAAATTGTTGGTCGGCGACGTACTGTATTAAAAGGAATCAGTTTTGTAATTTTTTTGCAACAATTACAAGATAAAAGTTTTACGAATAGGACGCATGATACGCTCTTATTAATGACGTATTCTAAGAGATTAACTCAATTGAGATCTCAAACTTCAATTTGGATAAAATCAGCAATTTCCGGCAAGTTGATGTGAATTGAGCGCGCATCAGCAAATATAAAACGACGACATAATCAGTATTTGCTCTCACTCGTTCATCAGATTTGGGGAGAATTGACAAAAAGCTAAACACGCCAAGGTTGACCTTTTTAGGTATTTAAAACCGTTTGGCAGGGACAGAATAATTTAGAAACGCGGAATTAGAAAATTTACCAGAACATTTTTTTGAACTTAGGATTTTTTCGCGAGTTCCCTTTCTTGCAATTTACAATATTTCAGCAATTGGCCCACACAAACTTAACAAAATTTGCGTCCTTGTTTGGACAATCACCTTTAATATTTGTCATTACAAGTTAATAATGGTCTCTTTTGCAGCCAACATTTGCTACTTGTCCGCACTACATCTCTGCCGTCCTTCAGTCGTTTCGCTATTGCCGCATTTTGTATTTAACATACTTGTGAGCAATTCGAGATCTAATGTGTACTATTTTTGTATGTTTGTGTGTTAAACTTAATTGAGTGAACCGTTCAATTGTTGAATTATTGTTGAAAGAGTGAATTCAAAAAATTTTTACCTTTAACACGTTGAGCGCGACGTCAGTCCCTGGAGACTGACATTGAACTTTCTGTTCAAGTCGCGTCGGTCCCTGGAGACTGACAGTGAACTTTCCGTTCAGTCGGCGTCACTCCCTGGGGACTGACAGTGGACCTTTTGTTTGGACAACATCGGTGCGTGAGACCGGCATTGTTAAGGGCTAAAAAATTAATGTTATAATTTTAATGGAGTTTATTAAAACATTTTAAGCAAGGATATGGTTGAGATTTGCACATATTACAATAAGTAACGACCTGTTTTGTGAGTTTTCTCGATAACGTGCGCCCGAATGTTTTTTTATTTGTGCTATAACATTCAACACAATATTTTCGCACTTTATGCGCCTTTCCTTCTTTCTTTTGAAATCTGTGAATAGTTCTGCTTGTATCAGCCCTGGTTGGAGTTTCCTCGTGTCAATGCCGCGTCAGTGCATCTGCCAATGGTTTCGGGAATGTTGTAATTGACATTTTTCTTCCCGTTACATTTTGGAACATGTGCAATGCATTCACAACGGCAATATTCAAAAAAGTTCGAATACTAATTTTCTATACCATTTTATTGTTCCTCTTAATGGACTGCTGTACGCACTAATTTGGTCAGAGAGATCAATCGCGGTTTTTCCCTTATTATAATCAATGACAATTTTTGGCTTACAACAAACTCCTCTTTTTGTTGTTATGTTTTCCATTTCGTTAGAATGTTTGGTAGAAAGGATCAAAACATCTTGTCCTTCCGTTTCAAGATCGTAATCCCTTTACTGTTTTCTCGAACAACGACATCCCCGCGTTTTAATTTTGCTGTCACAACTTCATGTGGATACGATTTGGCCGAAGGGTACCAACCAAATACACATCTTTGATATGAGTTTGTTCGCTAAACTGGTGTAATAATTGTCCGTACATAGAGTATGGCCTTTATCAAACACGTCTTCACATAAATTCATTACAACATTTGTTGGTGTTTTATTTTCTTCATCCAATGATTTGCCGGTGTAAATGCGCTAACTATAAGTGTAACTATTATGCAGCACAATTTAAATATTTTTACCCCGTACCTGTGCTTCTTTTGCTTCATATACTGCCGAAATATTATCCGTTCGCGGAATAGTATTACCCACTCATCGATGAATAATATTTCGACAAGATCATAATATTTTTTAAAATTTTTATTCAATTCGTCTACGACAAATTCGGCCTTTGAGAGACGATTGGAAGCATCAAATTTTGTATTGTCTGCGAAATACAACATTCTCAACAGAATTTCAAACTGGTCTCTATTCATTACTTTCCGCGGGAATGTTTGAATAAACAATGGATCCTTGGGCCAATACAGATGTATAGATGGGAGTTTTACTAATTCCATCCACAAAATCAGTCCAAACAACTGCTTTATTTCGTCCTTATTTGTTGGCACCCATTTTTCTACACATCTGGAAGCCATTCTTGTTTGTGTGGCATAAATATTTGTTTGTTCGCTTATATGTTCAAATATTTCATCCGTGACAAAGTGTCCATAAAAATCTCCAACTTTGCTACAATTTTGCACATTCTCATTAGATAGTTTGGCACCAAGGACACTCGTGAAAGATACATTATTGGGTTGGTTGTCTCATGCATCAAACCATTCATTAGGATCATTGGTTCCGATATTAATTAGTGAACTATCAGATGAACTATCACTATCGGAAGATGGTAATCGTATTACACGTTGACGTTTGCGTGGTACAGATAGCTTACTCGATGAACCATTATCTACTTGTCTTCTCAACATTATCAAATAGCTTCTGTGAAAACTAAATTCTCTCTACTCAAATAGATCTTTACACTGCCGTGGCTTTTTCTAAGTGATCGTCTCTTGGAGGTCGCCTTCTTGCCATCCTGTTGCCTGTTCCCCATCCCATTATTTTCTGTTTCTAATTTGTATATTTTTCTATCCCAAAAACCTCTTGAGCGCTCGGCACCAAGTGCTCGCTCGCTGCCGCCTGAGCGGGAAAAATAAAAAAATTTGGATTTTATTGTAATTTTGGAATTCATTTTTATATATCTTATAAGAAACTTTCGAGAACTTTTTAATCAAATAAATTGTGATAACCAATACTTTGTCTTTTCATTATTCCCGCTACATCACTTGTGCAAGTCCGATTTCAGCATTTGTGTTCATCACCGTTGGACTTTGGGTACGCATTCTTTGGTCGTTATTTGCACGCACAATATATCGCTCGTTGGCACGGTATGCAGTTTCACGCTCATTGGAGTATGCGCTTATTTATTTTATTTATTTGTATTCTATCCCATCCCTACTCTTAACCGCGGTTCTGATAGTAGGTATTAGGAATCTGTACCTTTTCGTGTATTCACAGCACCAAATAAATATCATTTTGTGTGCTCTTGGATCCCTCTTTTTATGTTCCTCTTTAGATAGGTGAACCATAATTTCACATCCAAATATTCTCATATGATTCATATTTGGCTTAAGCAGGTGCATATATTGCTTCAGCGTAATAGTGTTTTGGTAGATTAGTGTTTAGAAGCATGCATTTCTCTCGTTCCACTAGCGTTCTATTTATTCATTTTACAGTCCTACTTTGTTCCGGTATGTTTAGTGTGGTTGTCTGGTTTATGATTTCAGCACTTTTTCAGAAACATTTTTCTTGACATGCTCCAAGCCGTTGTCTGTTCGAAAAATTTTAATATGAATATTTCACTGATATTCGACTTAGTTCTTAAATTCCTTGTATTTTCCAAGAACATCAGACTTGTTGTAAAGAGAGTATATGAACATTTTCTTCGAGTAGTCATCTAGAAATGTTATGAGGTATTTGGCACCACCAAGTGACTCTGTTTCTATTGGTCCGCATATATTAGAGTAGATCAATTCAAGAAGACTTTCAGACTTTTTGCCTTCACTTCTGATCCACATACCAAGATTCGTCACAATTTCAAGAAGCCACAAATATGTACTGTAGCAAAGGTTGGGCTTTTTGCTTGCTGTGACGATTTCTTCTTAGATTTGGATTTACACTCTGAGCTTTTAAGACATTAAGGCTTCTTAACATTTTTCTAGATTTTGTTAATAGCAATAAAAGGGATTATTTCTGACATGCCTCATGAAAATTTCACATTCCACAAGCGAATACTGTTTGCAGAACTCTAGTACAGAAAGCATGTTTTCACTTACTGTTGTATTACAATGTTTATACAAGAGATTATGTACTTTTTTATAAATTAAGGCTTTTTAGGCCCTATAGCCTACTAAATTAAATGAAATAATTTGTTTATTATGAGATTACTGCATTCGTACATACGGTGGCTCATTATGACCACTTAAATTTCTAACAATCTGTTTTCGGGGTAATTTTTTGCTCGTATAGAGAGGACGATCTTATATATTATTACGAAAAGCTTATATATTATTATGAAAAGCTCAAATTGGGAGTGCCTTAATAGCTTTTTCATATATTATATATATTATATATATTATATATATAATATGAATAACCTCAGGACGGGACAGCATAGATGGACTGACGTACTACGCCTACACAGATAATATTAGACTGACTACTACTGAAATCAGCACTAAATGTAAGCCTTAGCTTAGCCCTAGACCTAAGAATTCTCGTACCCCCGCAAATTCAATAGTCTTAGCTACCCATTTAGAAATATTGACATTGTTAAAGATAAAGACAATGCCACGGGGTTTCGGGAAGAGCAACACACATTTTGTGTGTATTGGGGAAATTCTTTCCTTCAGTGGTCGGGAGTTTCAGACAGTTGAGAAATGTAATGACGAAGTTTCTGACAAAAAAGCTTCAGATCCTAATTCCTTCCCGTGTCGAGAAGCGTCTACGAAGAAGACATTGGGACGTTGGGTGATATTAAGCCTGTCGTCTTTGATATTATTATTCGAATTTGGTCCATGAGGTGGGTTTTATGGTTCCACATTTATATTTTTGTTTTACAGCGAAAACTATGATCCAATCATTATGGCCACCGAGGCTCGAATGGGACCGATCTGTGGCAGTTAAGATTAAACAACAACGAAAATAACTTAACGAATTATCCTCTGTCACAGTACAACGTTGCATAAAAACTTCTCTTTAAATTATGGGTTCGAAATTCATGCATTTACAGATACAACTGTAACTGCTTACGCTGTCGTCTAAGTTCGTCGGACTTGAGAAGTTGGTGATATTGGTGGACGAAAAAATAGATTTACAGTAAAAAATAGACTCTTAGAGCATTATTTGACAAAACCCAACTACTCAAGACAATTTAGCTACATGCCGAAAATTAGACACATCATAACATTTTTATACGGTTGAGATTTACAAAAAAATAATTGAGATTTAGAAAAAAGTGATGCGAGGTTAGACCACATGATACGCAGATTTTTTTTAAAGGGAGACCATAAGGACGTGGGTTCAATTCGAGCTCGAGTTTGCTGATTTTTTGAACAAACGACTTAAACTGAATATTGGGTGACGCCAGGGAAGTTATGCCTAAGATAAAAGTGATTAAGTTCCGGTTCGTGGGTCAATAACTTTTGAATGAATTGAACTATCCGTAAGTTGAAAGATTGAAAGTTAAGGCTGGATTTTATATCGATGAAGTAGCAAAAATATTAATATCAGACATAAGATTGAATTGCAGGTTATTGTCATCAAAATAACTGGATTTAGGAGGAATCAACAGTGGTTGACAAGAAAAGTATTGAAATCTGATCGGCGATACAAACAACGCATCATTTTCGATTTGATTGGGAACGAGTGCGGAAGTGAATAGGGATTGAGGCAAAGGGAGATACTGCTTAAACTAACTGCTTGACTGCTGTGCACGATTCAAGCCGATTGCATTTTTTTTCTTTTTTATGTTTTTTTCAGAAATTAATTACAGTATTTTTATTCACAAATTCTTTTTGGTCGACTTTCCTTTAATTTTCATCAAATGGCTTTAATCCTTCAAAAGCATATTAATATTTTTATGTCATTGTGACATTCATTAAACATAAGACTACTGCCACGATTTACTTTGTTGTTTTTATAATTTATTAGTCTCATATTAGAGTGGGGAAAATCTGTAATAATACATTATGCAAATCAATTTACAACAATTTGTTTTTGGTACCAAGTAACAGAAAATGACACCATGATAGACACCATCTCAAGGAAGGAATACTCAGTATTAGTGATATTGCCTACACTTCCTTAACAGCAGTTAACGCCTTGCATTGTAACAAACGTATATATATATTTATTTTAGAACGATACAACATTAACCCATCATATTTCATACCCCTAATAGCGTAAACTGAGGTCCGTATGTCAGAACCGATTTTAGCGTCAAAATAGTGATTTTATTTTTTATGTACTTTATCTATATTATATTAAAAATGAATTGTCGAAACTGGTAATTTTAATATAAATATAAATCTAATACGCATAGATCGAAGATTCCTCACCTGTGTAGATGTTATGCACGGTTTTTGACGTACCACGATTGTATTTTTTGAGCATTTCTTTTTCACTACTCGACATGAGCCTTTTTCGAGCGATTGTCAAATTATGCGGAATCCAACGGGTAAAAATCTTTTTCATGGCTAAATGCCCATGTAAAATCTTGTATGTGCAAGTTATACTAATGCCCAAGGATGCCTCAATTTCATGATATGTCACACGACGATCTTACAGTATCAGTTCACTCACAGCATCGATGTTTTCTGCCACAACAACCGCTTTTGGACGACATTCTTTAAATTCTTCCATGAGCGATCGACGGCCACGATTGAATTCACTAAACCAGTGATATGCAGTTGTTTTAGATGGTGCTTCATCGTCAAAAGTCGAAGTGGCTTGATCGATGTACTGCGGCTGAGATAATCTACGTCCAAATTTGTAGTAAATCATGCAAATTCTCACGAGTTAATTCCACTTTTTAAATGAGACGAAATTTTCAAGTCACTGTACACACTGTACACAAATTGCGTCCGTATGGCAATGTTAAAATTTATGATGTATATGTCAGATGGCGCCTAGCATCACCATTTTTGACAGTTTCGGATACATAAATAGCAACCTACGTATTATTATATTACAAAATTTTGTAATGGTTTTGACTTATTGTAATATAACATAATGTTAGACCTATTTCGGAATCAGATATTTGCGTTCCGCTTGATAAAAAGGATCAAATGAATCTATGCTAGGTTTACTATGTTGTATTCGCAACCATGAATACCCTTCATATGTGGATGAGGGCTACATCAAACCCAACACTGAGTCAATTTCATTATGGTAACTGCAAATGACAGAGAAAAATGGAACGTGCCGGAATTTTACTAACTGATCACAAATATTTAAAGTGTTGGATCATAAATCTAGTAACATACGACTAGAAACAAAAGTACTGGCTGGCATTCATAAGAAAGAGATCGAGACCATCATATCAATTGCTAATTATTTTTCTGGCTCTTGTAGTTATATTGAAGCAATCGCCAAGTCAAAGAAATATATAAAATTTGAAATAATTCAGACTGGAACTTGTATTAAATTGTAAAATTACTTGTTATAGTGAATAAAATATTATTGTTAAATTTTCTTCTCGGAAACTCTTACAGAAGATAAAAGAAATAATAATCATAGCATAACTTCCGCCATAGAAAGTTAATTTTAATTTGATAAAAATGATCTCTAGGAGCAATTGTTGTTTTAAAGTACACTTCACAATTCACTTCCTCGTCCTGTCAAGCAGTATTGATTCCAAAATATCACCTCGTAATCTGAAACACTATAATTAATATCCTAAGTTTAATATGGATTTAACCCCAGAGTCCGCCCGCTCGAAAATACTACGTCGACCAGAGCTTGGAGAGCATTTGCACGCCATAACAAAAATGTATTTAAAGAAAGTTTTACGATTTTAATGAGTTAATTTTTTTTATGAATAATAATAATTATAAATAAATCAAATTGTATTACACTTTTGATGTATTTATTTGTCTAAAATTACATTTGAGTCCTATAACGTCAACTTCAATTTTTTTTCAAACAAAACATTTTTCCCGTCGATGGAGTTCAAATGCACTCCACGCGCGGATTCCAGGATTAAGTTCCACTTATCAATCAAACTGGGCTTCATTGTTAAAATACTACCACAGAACCATTTCTTCCATTGATCTAGAAATTATGCCAGCCAAATAATTTTTTTTAATAGGAATGTGACATTTTATATACTGTGAAACTATTTTATGAGGTTTTAAAGCTTCAAAAAAGGATGAAAGATTGTAAAGTGAATGTGCTAATAAAAAAATTGAAAACCACAATTTCGAATTCCTACTTTAACACTATTTACCTGCATAAAGCAAGTATTCACCGATAACTAAGTTACAGACTAGGCTCTTAAACTTTGAATTGTACCAAATTTGGAAAATTATCTCTAATTTAAAAAATAGCGTAATAATCCAACTTTCTAACTTATTTAATTACGTTTACTTCCCCGCCTCCAGTAAATCCTGGAAAAATATTTAGAATTTAATAAGACTAACAACGTGTGCATATTTTGTAGGTATGTATAAACTCATAGGCCAAAGACCAAAACAAACAATGTTTAAAATTCAAACAATTCAACTAAAGTAAAGCAAATGAATATAAGTAGCTTGGGCCATGATGGATAAATATGTAGATAGACAGATATATCTCAACGTAAATGGACAAAATGCATCAGATTCCTATTCCGCGTATAAAGAAATGTATTTCATATCGAAAAGGTGTAATTTTCTACACCCTGTTCACCTACTTTTCGTTCTAATACACGTTATATTGTGTCGTGTGACGTGTGTAATACCACGTACCATGTGACAAAAGGGTTTTATTTCAAAGGAAAACAAATGCAACATTAATTTAAAATTAAATTAAAACAAACAAATGTAACATTAATTTGGCAACCCGCTGTATACGTAATTGCTGGTAAGTATTTTACCTTTGGAGTCGTGGAAAAGCGAAATGCAATAAAACCAACTAGACCGACATCGTCTGCATGCTGCTCGCGAGTTCCAAGGTGAATAAAGACTATCGAAGGTAAAGCAATGACTTTTCGAGTAGGTGCCAATGACTTATGGCTAGCATTTAATATTTAGCGAATCCATAGAATTACTCTTGAGTGTTGTTTGCATTTTTGATAAGAACCTGCTGGGTTTTTTGATAAAAAAGTTCGCGTGCGGAACGTTAATTTCACGTGCAACCTAAAGTAACCTCTTTTTGCCACCTCTTTTGCCTTGTTACCGGTTTCTGATAAGAAAGTCGCCAATTTTAATGGCTAGACTTATAACGTTTTTGCAAAACGCAAGTATACCTTTCCTATCCTGTCGTTTGGAAAAATGTTTATCAAAATATAAGAGAAATGATTTCACCACCGTAATCGAATTTCTTTTACGAAAAATATAAATATTCAATATCGTGTACACCGTTTTTTAACATAAATCTTAAAATCGCAATTGTTTTTTTATAATCTGGCGTAGCATAAACAATATAAAAGTGCATTATTGAAAATTCATTATAACATTTAAAATTTAATACGAGTTGCATAATTAAAATGGAATTGAAAGCATTTTGCATGTAGTCGTAAGATTTTATTTAGAGTATACTAAAGAAATTTCATCTTTACCATTCGGGAATAGAAAAATAAGTGCAATTTTTATGACCTTTTCTAGCTTATAGCACAAAATGTTTCAATTGTGGGTTTGTCTCATTATTACGTACTGTTTTCTTCCTACAATAATATAATATTTATTCAATGATACAGTTAAAAATTGAGATATTTTCAAGAATTTCGCATTCTATGGACGTGGAAGTATTAAAAACGCTCTTTCGTAACATAAATAGTTTCAACTTTCTTACAAGAACGTGCTAAGCCTAAGCCTCGATTGGCCGAATCCTAAGTGGTGCTTAAGGGGGCTTATAGGTTGCTAATTTATATTAATTACAATAATAATATAACAATATAAGCAAAGAAATTGATATTTTAAAATCCTATTTGACCACTCAATACATTTGATATAACTCTTATATATGATGAATTCTATTAATATTACTTCTAAAAGCATTCAACCAAAAACATACACACAAAAGTACAGTATTTTTTTAAAACCAATGAATTAGAAAATTTATATGTAGTCAAATATAAATATATAAACTATAAAATATCTAGTGGCAATTTTTCGTTGGACAGACACGCCGTCGCCAATAGTGTTGATCGCATCAACAGTCTGAGCAAATAACTCTTTTTTCCCATGCAAAATGGTTTGCACTGAATGATATAAAAAACCCTGTCATGCAAAATTCCACGGTAAGTAGAGGGCAGCTATGTTAAATTAAAGCCTGTTCTCCCCCCATTCAGTCATTTACGCGAATTTCTACCACAAAATATCTAAAAAAACGTTCTTTAAAGCATCGAGTGCTTTGCATGTCCATTGCAATCAATTCCTATGACAAAGCCTACGGGGCAAAGGCATTCGTGCTCGTAAGCTTTTATCCAGCTATCGTCCACCTTGTTAAAATTGCAACATCGGCAGTCACATTGCGATATACATGTTATATTCAGGCTTCCAAGTCGGTGAGTGACGTCTGTACGCATTTTGCAGGGTTGTAGTAAGAACAAATAAATTGAGGCAGTTATCAGCCCCGATGTGCACTCTTCTGTCCAGCGAAGATATAGTTTAAAAAATACCAACAAAAAGTTGCATAAAGATTAAAGCATTTATTTAATAAATGTTGATTGTAGGACTGGCAATAATAAAGAGTGTGCAAGTGAATTTATTGCGCATAAATCAAAATTTACTTTTACTGCAACCTAGAGATATAAGGGGCAGGAAAATATTTAAATATCTAATGTAGTATAAAGAGAAGATTCTCAGTTCTCACCTACGAATGAACCAACAAACAGTAGGCACCAGTTAGACAGAAGTTAGAAATAAATGAACCAAAAAAATCTTTTTGGTGTTTGAGGCCTCATTTACGTTAATGCCAAATGCTCCTCCCGTGTGTAAATCCGATGCCATTTCGTAGGTAGGAGACTACACACAATACAAACATGCATCGACTTTAGAGTCATAATAAACCTGTTCCAGTGTCTGGCTCTTATAAATGCGGATAGACATACTAAGAACGCCCGCATTTTTTGTGCTACCAATTTCTTGGCTGGAATCGACAGTATTCACAAATTTGTTCTTAATTGATTATGTCGCGAGATACAGCAGGTACTTATGGGATAAAAGGGGAAATTTTATGAAATGCAAGTGTGTTAATTCTTGTGTACTTACCTGCATAACAAAATGTTATATAATCCAACCAAGAAAAATTAAAAAATCCTTTATGCACTTGAACTTACCTGAAGAAATCAACAGATGAAACTATTTTCTCGATTTGGCTGATCAGATTAACCCTTTTTTGCTTATTACACATATTTTCCCATTGCCAGGAATCATATATTAATTCTTTTTTGAATCCAGATGTAATCATATAATTCAAAAAGTAGCGTTTGGAAAGGAATAATAATCGTGATGCACTACCTATCCACAAAATAAAGAAGAAATCAATCATCAAATCAATCTTGAGAGGATTGCATCGCAATAATGCAGGAAAAAGTAATTTTGTTATTGTGCGTATTCTAGAAATAATACACTTTATATCTTTTAACTCGTCTCTTTGGTATTATATTGGCTTTTATCGCAATTTTAATTCTAAAATATTCTTCTGTGGCGTAATAATTTAACCCACATTTCTACCATATCGAGATAAAGATTTTTGCTCTGAACATAAAGCAGAAAAGTTTTTCAGTTCCTTTTTTTGAGTTTAAGTTATTCTGAAATTTTAAAACTGTACTTTGCTAAACATCATTATTTGACTTTCTAGTTGCAAAGTTCAGCGCTAAGACCAAAAATGAAAGTACAAAATTGGATTGTAGTTTGTCAAACCACTACCGGAAATTACGATCATATATAACTTGTTATTAAATTAAATTAGGTAAAAAACAGCAAACTCGCAGAATGGCAATATAAATGACAACATTTATAAGTTTTTCGCATCGAGAGCAGCAATCAACTAATGTTTTAGGTCTGGTATGAATTTCCGTTTTATTATTTAATACATATATTAACTTGTGTATTTACAGTGTTTAGGGGACATAGTAGTTTTGGCGGTAGGAATTAATACATCTTAGTTAAACAAGTAATATGTATTTATAATTTTCTATAATTGCTTTATTTTGTTATTTATATTATTATCTATTAATTTATATATATTATTTATTTTTGTTTATTGCCTTAAATATAAGAGTTTTATTTTGATATAAGTTTGTTAGTAGTTTAATTTATATGTAGGTTTTTGCGAGCATTAATTGATAATTCTAGGGTTTAATTTGTTTATTATATTTGCAGTATTTAGTTTTGCTTTTTAGGTTAGTCTAGAAGCAGTAATTCTACATAGTGTTAACTAAATTTGTGTCAGCGTCCGCGGTTATAATGTAATAACAAATGAGAAATGTTTTAGAGCATTTACAATTTCAGTTAGTATTATTATTTTTTATATTCAAGTAAGATAAAACACGCGCAAAATGTCAATAAGTTTTATAAATCTTTAGTCATCTTTAGTTATGCCTCGTGGTAAAATTTTAATAGTTGGAGTAAAAGGGAAAGTTTCAGCTTATAAGGATAGTCCAACAGAAAAATTGTAATTAAAATAAGACGATCTACAACTGTAATAATTTTGTCCAATTGGGTGCAATCTATGGCAATAATAAACGAAAAAGTCTTTCGGAGCAACTAACCGAAAGACAAAAGAACCAAATATTTTTTTAAAGTACTCAGAAATAAAATAAGAGTTCATTGAATTCAGCAAACTCTCATTTACACCAAAAGATTTAAAAAGCTCCTTATAAAATATTCATAAAACGGCATCACTGAATTTTGCATGAAAACATATGAACTATATGAATAAGTGGAAATCTCTTATTTTTAGGATGTAAATCAGTATTTTTAGTCCGATATCTGAAGAAATTATCATAATTTCAGTCGAGGGAGTATGATGATCTCGTATGCAATTGCAAACATTTGTAAACAAAATTGCGCAGTGAGAAATACAGAAATCTGCATAAGAACTCTTTAGGTCAACAGCGTTGTAGGTGCTTCAAATTTTACATACCAGCAAGTAGATGCTATACTTCATCTAATGGAGAGATTGAGAAAATGTTCTCGAAAGCCTGATTTGAACTAGTAAAAAACACTTGGATTATTATGTATCGCAAGTTATAGAATATTAATTGAAATAATACACACGATAGTTGTAAATTAAAAAACCTGTGTGAAATCCAAGTCTGTTTGTAATCTTATTTTAGCCAAGGGTGCTTACAGGTGCTTTTTTGGTTATTTCATGTTTTGTAATAACTAGTGATTGAACATACCTGTTTTGTTTTGCAATTTCCGACAAAAATTACCTACAAAACTTATTGTCCAATAAGAAAACAGTACGAGTATAAACTTCAACTCCTTTTAACTCTCAAAATTCTTCTTATTTTTTGTATGGCTAGTCCTTTATTATTTCTTTTTAATATTGTATAATATATGTATGAATCTTTAAAAAATTACTTTTTCCCCAATATTTATTTTTAGTTCCTAACAACATTTTCCTTTTTATCTTTATCATATGGTATTATATTAAATACGGGTCAATATATCAATGTAACATAGCTACTAAATGTTGCGTCTATTAGGAATCTGCAATATTTTAGTATTGCTCTTACTTTTTGTACCACACTTGATCAATATTTTGGCGTTTAAATGCACCTGCATATTCAATTTAGATATATTTAAAAACATGTTATAGTTATCTGCTCTCATATTAGAAATTGTCTGTTTGAGTGGATAACGCTCCTTAATATTGCTATAGTTATAAAACTAAAAAAAAAAACTATTGTAAAATTAAATATTTCTATTATCACAGAAATAAATAAGTAATATTCATATTTGCTATTTAAGACATGAATTATCAGATAAAACTTTGCTGTGTTGGTTCTTTGCATATTCTCATGAGAACTTAATCTTAACCGAATGAATAAATTAAACGAATAGTCAGACAGGTCCTTTCCTTATATTTTCTCATACAATCGACATGTGCAGGATTGAAATGTGCGCAGGTAGAATTTTGGAGAATTTTTTTTTCTTACTCAAAACTATGCAACCCTCCCTTCTTGCAGTCAGTGAACTAAAATGAATGGTAGAACCTATATCAAGTGATCTTTTCACAACCTGCAAATAAATTTTATAGCCGAATTCCTTATTGTCTGGGCCTGCTATATAGTTTGATACCATCACCTGTAGCGGACAATTTTCAATCGCTGCTCACTGTTATAAGGAGTCCCTTCTAAGGTCCTTGCAGCATAAAAAAAGTCAGGGATAAACGTGCAGGCAGACCCTTTTCAGAATTTATTGTGGTGCGAACAAAAGTTAAATTTTGCTTTGTCTGATTGTTTTTTGCTTCGTGAATCCTTGAATGCCAGAATCGCCAGAGGAGAACACACTATAAATGGTCCATGACTTGATAACAAATTTATACTGCTTTGTTTGCCGGACTATCGAAAAGATACGCGGTTATATACAGGTGAAAGATATTCACAATTGTGTGGGAATATTTCTAGAAATCAAGTGGTAGTATCTGCCATTTGGAATGTTAATGCAGTACCAACCTGGGCTAACTATATAACATCAAACACTATTGAAAGTTCGAAAAAGTGCATAAGAGGGATTATATGCACATGACATCAGTTTTTAAATTCCTACTTAAAATTCTTATTTTATTATATTTTATTAATATGCGCCTAGTATTATAATATTTGTGATTGATAAGTTATTTATGTTCCGTTCTTTTGTAAAGAAAATAAAAAAGCAATTTTTATATAAATATAGATTTCCAAAGCCCTATCCTAAAAGGATCATTGTAGGCGACTTTGCTATTAGAGCAAAGGTTTTTTACATTCTTCCAAAATTGACTCGAAATCCATTTGGCAGAGGTGGTAAGTTCTGCCCTTAAAAGCAATTTCGTTAATTGCGTACGCTGACACGCATTAGAAAAACCCCTACGACATGGAAAAATAGCCAAACGAACTTAATATGCCCAAATTATTTGTCCAGTTGCTGAAGGCTGATATTGACCGATAGCTAGTAATGCATCGCATTAAAATATACGACTCTTCTAATTCCTAATTACTTAAATTGCGTATGGGCTTCGTATATTGATTAGAGGAAACTAAAATTCTGATACTTTTTATACTACAGTAAGAATTGGATTATACAAATTGATTTTAATTGAAAGAAAAATTATATTTCATTTTTCAATGAATTCATAATGTTTTAAAAAAACTATTTCTTTCTTCTTTTCAGTTTTAAGGCATGTTTCATCTTGATATGTGCGACATGTGACATATGACATACGACACGTGTTATATTGTACAGAAAAAATGATAAGTAAGATGTTATTACTTAATAGCAAATGACAATCACGAATTCACGTCTCTCGTAACAAGTGATACATGCACATGATGCAAAACAAATGGTATGTATATTTATTTATGTAACCACATACGAAACGTGACGTGAAACAACATGTGGTGCAAAACATAACGTAATGATATATGTATGATAGAAGAAAATACGTCATAAGGAACGTGAAACTATTAATTTTGCATTTTAACCACATGCATGAAAGATTCAACTTTGACACTTCTTAGACTTTTGTGTTACTCGTATGTAAATTAAATTTGTAACTTAGCATTAGAATTTATATTAGCAATGATCTCATTAGTCATTAGTGCAAATCTTAAAAATCAATATTACCATCGATTAAAAAATTTATAATGATTTATTAAAGAAGTATTATATATTAAAAAAGTATTGTTCGCATGGTGTTGGTAAAACAGCGCAGTTTTTCTTTTATCACATAAATTTTATCTAAGTAATATACTTGTCCATTACTGCAATATTTTGATGGCATCACAAGTGCAACGGTTTGTTTACCTAAAAGATAACACAACCCCGTTAAATTCCCTCAATATTTAGGTATAGCTCATGGACAAAAGCTATACGTAACCATGGCCAAAGTATATCTACATTTCGTTTTCTAAGTTAATTAATTTCACACTCTAAATGCATGCCTAACTACAACAAACACAATTTTCATTGCAAACTTACCAAAAACCACTAATTTTACGACAAAGTTTGCACGGTCAAAAAGTTTTAACGGATCTGATGAAAGCACACATACAAGCAGTAACCAAAATACACCGACGTCCGCGTCTATACCACCATTTATCATTTTCAACTGGAATTACAATGCTCGCTCAAACGGTTGCAGAAAGTTCAAACTTTTTCCTGATTTGGACCACAGCTAGTTATATTTGTTTCATTTACTCTTTTAATTGTTTCATTAGTAACTTTTCCAAGTACTAAGGTACAGCTTTAAAAAAGCTAAATCCAAAAACTTTCTGCACATCTTGGAGTAGAAATATTTGTCAGACGCACACTAAATTCATTTATGACCTATGTTATGACGGTGACGATGATGCATCGGATTCGGACTATACAAAATTGTAACAAAAATTTAAAAATTAGAAACAATTTTTGGGTACATACAAAAATGATATTTCAAGAAGCTTAGATATCACAAAAAATAGTTGGAAATGGGATTATATTTACATCCTTGAGTAAGATTGTGTTTGAAAATATACCACTCGATTTTAACGGTATTCTGATTAGCATTTTTAATTTTAATAAAAACAATTATAAAATTAGCTACGAAAATTATTGCATTTTGTATTTTAAAATAGTTTCTATATCAGAGTTGGGGTATTAATTTTTTAAGACAAAAAAAAAAAAAATAATAACTTTTTATTTAATTAATCAATCAATTTTGTATGTTTTAGATTTGTCAAAGAAAAGTGTTCTGTGCAACAAATTTTGATATCTGAGATTCGTATTTCACAAAACTATTCCAGGAGCCCTAGACAACAAACTCAAATCGAATTTGTCTTAAAACTGTAACTGACTAATTCCAAGCGATACTGTCGGATTCTGCACCGTTACCCGAAGTTGTTTGCGGGCAATTCTGGCACCTCCATCACTCAGCTTTTCAAAATGCTACAAGTTTGATTTTTAGTATATGAGCTCCAAGTTTATATCTGTAATAGTTTCCGAGATATATAACACCAAAAGTTGTCAATTTCGTAGCTACTCACTGACAGGTCATCAAAACCTACAGGTCACTTCTAGAGGACTTACAAACTTGAAATTTACTATATATATAGTCCTTAGAACACTAATGAAGGAAAAAATTTTGAAATCGGAAAATTAGTGACTAGAAGCGAAGACAAAGTTAGTGATATGGCCATATAAAAGTATCGTACAAAGACGGTCCGTAGAAACAAACCGCAAATGTAATAAGTTTGTTTTCTAAAACTGTGTTAATGTCGTGAAAGAGCATGCAATTGACTATAAAGTAATAGCTATCTGTATATAGGAAATATATGGTTGCAACATATCCAAAAAGAAATCAAAATCGCGAAAAAAATCTTTTTTTCTATGCCCGCTTCGCGTGAAATGCCTCGTATAAAACAACGAATTCGGATTTAAAAAACCGATTTTATATTGCCCGTGATTTGGAAAGTTGACTGGGTGGTTGAATATTTAAGTAAGGTAAGGGAAGAAAAGAACTGTTTAACGTTTTTTAACATTTGGACATTTGAGTTTTGTATTTAATACGTACATGAACGTGTTATGGAGGTGGAGCAACAAATTGTGCACAGACGTGCTCAGATGTTTTTTTATATGTGTTCTTTGATTCCATTAGAGAAAATGACCAAGTCATTCATGTATACTAAACAAACTACCCGGTATGTTTCCTTATGATATGTATTATAGTTGGGTTTATAATTGTAATAGTTAGGATTGTTATGGTGGCTGGTTTATTATTATTACTGTGGGGATGTCCCTTACTGGAATAGTTTCTATTTGTTTCCCTACCTGAATTAGAATTTTTGTGTTCGTTATTTGTGTTTGAATTTTTTGCTTCTCCATTGAGTTTGCAATTTTTATAATTTTAATTTGGGTTATAGTATTCGTATCCTGCTTCGAGCAGGATGTTCGTAGCTTGTTCTAAGGTCATTGTATTTAGGGAGAGGAGAATTGACCTGATTGGTTCGTGTAATTTATTTTTAAAGACATGTAGTGCCGAATTGATATTTGCGTTAAGTTTGCCTCCAGGCATTTTGCGTTTTCGAAAATAATTTTGTTTTGTTATTTAATCGTTGTAGGATTGTTTTCGTTATAAAGTTCTATACTAGTGGTTTTGAATGTGACGCCTCTTAATAGATCAAACAATTTTTCCGGACGAAGTCTGTCTTCAAAATTGTTATACAGCAGAGCTTTTTCTTCGCCAAAGAAGTATGGTGGTTATGAATTTCAGTAACCTCTCTGGCTTTGTCTTTGGATTTCGATTTAATTATATCAGAGACCATACTCAACCATTACATTTAGCTAATATTGGTTGAACTTTATCTACTAAATCTGTAGAGGTCTATAAGTCTCCCGAAAACTCTGGCAACCCTTTCAAATAAGTTACCAGATCCTTAGACAATGTCATATTGGCAGATTTCTTATTTTTTTATGGTTCAAGATTGCTCTATTAATATCCGTAAATCATCGATCATATAAAAAGAATTTCTAACGGGAACTGTGCAATAATAACGATAAAGAAAACTGGAAAACCTAATACAATCCTCCTTGTTGCCTTCAGATCTCGACTGGTGGTCCTCGATGATGCGCGACGATTTTTCCAAATGTTGACGTCTGGTTGGCGATTGCTGGTCGTGGACTTCTTTCAGTTGTCTCTTGTTGATCCTTTGCGTGGACTTTGTGTATATAGTTCAGTACTAAAAGTTGTCCTTTTCTTAGAATTTTACACTATATTTCTTCCTTTTCGTGGACTTTTACACCGTGGTTTGCATTTTGTCGTTTTCGCAGACTTTTGCGCGCGGTTTTTTTTTCGTATTTTGTCCATTTCGCGGACTTTCAATGCACACGCGTGGATCATGTTTGTTCACCTTCCCTAATGTATAATTTCGCGGTTGAAAATACGGAATGCGTTATTTTTGTGTTAAAACGCACACGAAGGAAAAATATTTTTCCATTTATTCTTTTAAAGTTTATTTAATTCGATTTTTGCGACGTGCATGATTGTTTCAAAAAAAAATAAACACAAGTTGTTCTGATATTAACAACACTTTTTAATCGAGAATGCAGTACTTGAACATTAATTAAATTGAACATGGTTGCGTGACCAAATCGTTGCTAAATCGAAATTGATTACATTACTTTTAGAGAAACCCATAGTTTTGCTTTGCGACCTCGCTGACCTATGGGTTTCGCTGATGCGATGTCGCTTGCGCCGGATGCATAGGACATTCGGTGTGCAATTTTAGTTATCACGAATGATTTGGAAATGGACGGTGGGAAAAATGCATAAAAAAAGATTTAGGTTACATGACAAGAGGCTAATGTTCGTGTGGAATGTGATTTATGATGTTTTATAAGTTCTCCTATAACCTAATCTCTTACTAAAAATGTTAATATTAAACCGTATCTCTCCTTTTGCCATCTCCACATTTTTAAGTTTATAAATAAAAGTCGAAACATATTTTTACTTACTCATTACTCATAATTATTTTCTTATATTGTATTAGAAAAAAATGTTATGCATATATTTCAGTTCTGATGTAAAAAATGAAATTAGCAGCAGCTCTCTAATTTATGAACGACATCTTACAATATAATAATACTAAAGTGAAAAACACGTGTTTCCTTAACAATAAAATAATAAACGCTACAAAGCAGTTTGCTTTTGATGTATTAATTTAACGTAAACGTTTAGTCAATTTTGAAACTTTGAATTTATATCTTAGAGTAAATTACGTATTTTACGTATCAAAATCACTGCGAACAATTTTGAAAAAGAAAACCTTGTTTTACTTTTACTTTTTATGGCTTTAGCTTAAAAAGCCAGAATTTGATCGCCCTGAGTTCTTTTTTCCTCAATTTTAATCGAATTACCTTAAAAGTAGCTCCAATCTGTGGATTTGAATGCTTCTGCCATTCTTGCACACAACGTCAGTTTTTATCGTACGATTTTTATATTTCTAGAACAGCGTAACTCGCACATGTTATACGACGAGAAGTTGCATGCATACCCTTTCGATTTCTGCTTTTTTAGGGTTCATTTTGGGCAAACAAAAAAGTGAATGCGAAGGGTATACAAGTTTTTTCTCTGCTAGGTTTTTTACAGGTTTTGTTTTTCTTCTGCGTATAAATCAAGGTTCAAGGTGCATCTGCGTGGGAAATGAAAGCATATGCGGGTTTTCTGGTGCCTTTCGCATCTGTCTAACGTTGTTTTAATGAATTCAGATTGCCTAATTAGCTTGTGATCAAATTCGCCCAGTTAAGAACAACCGCCACTTTTGGAAGGATATAATGAGGCAGATGAATTTACCACTGTTAATACTTAAAATATAAAATATTATCATACACATTAATTTATATTAAATAACAATATCACCTTGCAAAGTGACGTCTTAAAGTTTTTATTATACTATTATATATATATTATTATACTGTGCATTGAAAAAATGACGATAAAAACACAGCTTTAAAATGGCGCTTATCAACAAATAAGTAAATTCGTAATAGTTCAATAGAAAAAAAAAATAATAAAAAAAATTTTGGCTCAACCCGAACTCGAACCACAATTATCTCACTTCTTAGACATGTTTGGTCGTTTTAATTCGATTTCAAACTTTCTCCTGTAACATTTAAATGGAAATTCCTATCAATTCTTCGCTGTTAACC
>MNCL01000324.1:0-66929 GCA_001932985.1 Proctacanthus coquilletti
CGACCGTTGCAGTGCTCAGTCCTTTCTCTCCTCTCGTTCTGTTCAAATGTGTCCTGAAAGTGCTGCAGTCAATTTTAATTAAATTAGTAAAGATAAATATACTCCTGTGTGTTTAATTTACACAGAAAAGTTTTATAAAGTCATCTTTTCTCATAATTAAATAAAATTAAATCCGTACAGTGAAGAAAATTGCGTAAAAACTCTCTCATAAGTAATGAGGAGCCGACTTCTGGAAGATTCTACTTAATTCTGGCGTAAGTCAACCCAATTTTCATATAAATTTATATTAATTCCTTATCAGACGACTTATTGTAGATTTTGCGAATATTTTGAATAGTTTAGAAGACGTATAAAATTCATTTTTAGACTTAAAATCAAAGCGCTTCGCTTCTTACCAAATGGCCCATTTTTTAAGTTTCTCGAAGCATTTAACATTTCCGAAAAGTGCAGGAGATTGTTCATCTTTCCGGTGGAAATCTTTGAAAAATTAACGTTGTCTATTTTATGCTGGAGAATCAGTGTTCCAAAAAAAAAAAATAAAAAAAAATATTCGTTTGAAGATGCAATGATTCTTATGATTCTCTATACTTCCACTGATTTTAATTTCTACCTGCGTCGTCGTATATGCCAAACAGATAATTAGAAAGCAGAAAAATAAGAGACAATTTTTTTAACCGACCAATTAAAAACAACTCAATATATTGGTTCAAATGCAAGGCGAGTTCAATGAATACGGCGGGCGAATGGTGCGCTGCTTTTATCATACCAAATTTGGCGAGACGTTAAATTTTCTATAATTTTTCAACCTACTTTGTCACATACTGCAATCGATTAATTAATAATTTGCAAACGTGTTTTTGATCCAAGATTGAACAGCTTTAGATAATTGGGCGTGTACGTAGTACAAGGTAGCCGCCAAATTACGATAAATAATTGATCATTATGATATTATTTTCCATATTTAAATGGGTTTCTCATCATGATTTATTTTTAAATTAAACATCAAGTCGGTATGTTTTGCATCCAAAGCACACATGCAGTCGGTGTGGTGGAAAACAAATAAAAAATTCCGAAAACGCATAAAAACTACAGAAAAAAATGTAAATAAAAAAGAAATCTTTAAACGAACAAGTGTGCGCACAGTTTAAAGAGAATTATATATATTTTTTTGTTTTTTTATTTTTATTTTTATTTTTTTTTGAATAATAAACCCAGAGAGCTCTCACACCGCACTGTATCCACAATTAAAACGCGTTCTTTTTAGAGTTGCACAGCTAAGACGGTGCCGGTTACTGTTCGTTTGTATTCTTGCGGCTTATTGTTGCCTTTAATTTTTCCTTAGCACATTTTGGATGCGAGACATGTGCTCTGCACATTTTAAAATGGGCGGAGTGTCATCAGGGCAGTTAAAATGCTTCTCAAATAAAAAAGAAAATTTACCGACAATCAAATATACTTAGAAGAATAATAACAGCTTAAGTACTATACTCGTAATATGTGCCTAGGAGCCTCAAAAGAAATTCCACCGCCCTCTCACCTATTGCTTTGTAGTTATAAGCGGCTATAGGCTCTGTTGTTGTTCATAATTCGAATTTTATATTCATGATTTGAAATTAAATTAAAATAAAAAATATACATAGTCCGCGACCGATGACACTCATTAATCAAAATAGTGAAAATTTTTTGATAAATTATCTTCCCATTTAAGAAAAAAATTTAAAAGGATTTCTTTGCCGCATTAGTTATGATAAAATAATTAAATAAATCCTTTATTCAGATTTCAAGGGAAAAGCGGAAGTGTCAATCCATTTTCCCCAATTTTTTCATTGCATTCGTCTACAAGACTTCCTATCTTAAAACAAAAAAAAATATATAATCAAAGAAAATTCTCTCCTATATCAATTTGCCCGCTTAATATTTTCCTTTTGTCCAATTAATTTCTGAAAGGAAATCAAAGTAAATTCAATTATTAGAAGACGTATATGCTTTAGGACTAATGTTGTGCACCATGTATGAAGGAAAAAAAAAACCTCATACCTTTTTATTCAAAGGTTTTATTCTTTAAACTTAATGTACAATGCAACCGGTAAAGGTTCGATGGCACGTATTCAATTACTACTTCCGGTATATCTCATAAGATGCCTTTGAAGAATCTCCTACTTACATTTTACTTCAGGGAAGTTCCTTTATTTACATCGATGGGTACTTAATCATCATATGCATACTATTTTTAATACTTTTAAGACAGAGGAATAAAATTACATAGAAAATACTATACCAAGCAATTTATTTATTTTAGATTAGATACTATTAGTTTGTTTTAATTTCTATAGGCATACTCCTTCAGTGTACTCAGCAGCATCTAGTTTTAGGAGTCCGTACCCATCTTCACTACCTATTAATACAACGTTATCAAGGTGAGTCAATTCTTATTTTCAAAAGAATTTTGTTGTTTTATTTAAACATTATGTTACTCTTTTAAAGATTACTCTATAATTAATATGCCTTTATTTTGCCCTCCAGTGATTTTCCGTTTAGATTTTCACCAAGTCTGTTGCCTTCGGTTCATACACCACCACATCATGTATTAAATTCTCACCCGGCTATAGTGACGCCAGGACCCAAACAGGAAGTTGGTCAGGACAACTCTAATCACAGATATGGAAGGTGAGTACCTTATCATATTTTTTTCAAATCATTTTTTTTTTTATTGTTTTATTCTTAATAAAAATGTACCGGAATTCCGTGGATTTTTTCCTTAGACATATTTATGCAGAGAATTTTAAATAAAACAAGTGCTTAAAAATACATATCCATTTTATTTTAATATAATTTCTGTTATGTATATATAAATATAAAATACGCGTTAAAAAAGTGGCAGAAGAAAAAATAAAAAACCGAATTAAATGAGAAATATAGAAAAAAAAAATGAAGGAACAAAAGTTCAGCCCCCTTTTTCATAGTTGGGAAAAATTTTCTAAATAAGGCGAAGCCACCTCCCATTCATTGGCGGGCGCACATATAAATCAACCCTTGGAAGGACACCGACAACGACATTACTCCTGAGAATTATCCTCCTGAAGCGTACTTCTATCAAACCAGCAAACGTTTACCAATGCAAATCTATTTTTCTATAGTATAAAATAAACCCCGTGTATATGTTGTTAAGGGTTTCCCCTTTTTTTAATGCTATTATATGTGAATATCCTTTTCGTGATAGAATCCCTAATGCTCCTATGTTCCAAAAATTTTCACTACTGACCACCAGAGTTACAAAAAAAGGATAACGTGGGTGCTAAATATCTTAACTTCTTTCCTGGATGTTTCTCCCGATAAATACGAGTCCTTTATAGTGGTTAATATCCTGGATTGTATCCTGGTATCCTGTTTTCTCCTAGTGGATACCGAAACCATTTGCTATCCAGAAAAAAAGACTATATAAGAGCCTGAAAATATCCAGGACGCAAGAATACTATAGAGGGCTTTCCTTACTGCTTTCAAAGCTCTAGTCTTTACCCTAGAACCCTAGAATCCATTCTATAGAAAACGTAGAAGGTTCAATATATTTGAGCTTTCTTCTTCCAAGTAACATAATTACACTATTTTTGGTTAGATTTGAGAGTAGTTAGTGCTATTTTACACTATCTCTTCTATTTTAAATTAGTGTAGGAGGAAAATTATAGGAGCATCTTCTATAGGAATTAATTAAGAAGTTTGTTGCTTCTTTTTGGGGGAATGTTTAAACAATTGTTTGAAATGTTTGTGGCAACTCATAGCATGGAATTTACGTAGTACTTCAATTTTTTTTACACCCTTTAGAAGATAGGGACTATGATGGCAATTTATTTTTTATTTTTTATGAGGGTAGTATACACCCAATTGCCCCCTCTTCATCCTCTGTGGAAAATATAGGGTTCAAATAGAGCTTTAAAGCTTATAGTTGTTGAAATATTGTCAGCAAGTTTTCACATTGTGGAAATCTTTCGTTTTTCATTTCATTTCATTTTGTTTTCTTCCCTTAAATATATTTTTGCTTTTTTCTTTGTTCCATAGTATGCCTTTTCCTTCATATCCTGGGATACTGGCGAGAGCACAGTACTAAGGGAAAATAAAAAGGAACAGAAAGGGATCTCCCTCTGTTTTTTTTTTATATCATATCCCTTTTTGCCTCTGTTGATGCTGCTGCCTGTATGGCATAGTATCTTCATATATAACACAGGGGCACAATTGTTATCCTTGTATGTATACTATAAATGCATCGAAGCTTAAACATTTTGTTTTCGCTTGTTGAGCTCACATAATGTTTCTTGTTCAGCTGAGCGCGCTATCTTCTAGCGCTCGCATCATCATCAAATGTATGCGTCATCTGTGACCGTTTATACATCACAATATTGATATCAAAAACCACAATAAAAAAAGCAAAAAAAAAAGAAGAAAAAAAAACGAACAACAACAAAAACGAATTATTTAAAAATGGAAACCGATTTGTGTTTTTGATTAAGTGTGTTAAATAGTTTAAAAAAAATAAATAATAAACAGAAAAACAGAAAAAACCAAGCAAAAATTGTAAATAATTTCCTTAAAAAAAGAACATCTTAATTTAAAAAGAAAAATAATTAATAAATAAATAAATAAAAGGGTTTACGCGCAACATGCCTATAAAATAGCAAGTTAATAAAAAGCAACAGAATATATTTTTTCTCCAAACGCTCTTTATCGGGATCGTGAGTGCTTTTCTTCCATGTTGTGATTTGTGTACTACCATAGAAAAATAGAATTAATGGTATTTTTAATGTTTTTATATTTTGCAACGTCTTGTAAACATTCGATATGGGATTTATAGTTCATCAATTATCCTGGATTTTCCATTGTGTCTAGTGTTTATTATTAAAAAGAAAAATAAAATAAAATAAAAAGGGTCAACTACAAAATGAGTTTCTCCTGATTATGATTTTAAGGTGTTGGTCGTAGTGGAACAGTGTTTTCTTTTTGTTTTTTTTTTTGGCCCACCGTGGCCGTAGTAATCATAGGAAGGAACACAGCTGAAAAAACACAAGTTGAAAAATGTAATAACAACACAACAACAAAAAAAAGAAATATATCAAACGACCATCCGGAAAAAGTGATATTTATGTATTGTGTCTTTGTGTTTGTGAATGCGAGCCACGAAAAAAAAGGATATTTAATTTCTATCGCAGGTATCGAGAAACCTGGTTTTGTCTTTTATTAGGGCAACGATATTCTAACGATCAAGTAAATATCATATGAAATAGTTGTTCTTGTGTCGTATTACATAAAATCTCTAAAAGCTCCTGTTTTATGATATTAAATAAGATTTCATAGAATTATTTTTCGATAAAAGGAAAAACACGATTCCCTCCACTCCTCCCGTCCATCGTCGGTATCTGGTCCTTCGAATGTTTTTATTATACGAGGTTTTTTAAAGATATGGTCATAAAAAATACACGGCGGGGGGCATGCAAATATTAAAAAGAATTCAAAGAGTCCTTTAATAGAGTTCTGAGATTTTACAAGTGAATGTTTTTTTTTGTTTTTTTTTGTTTTTTGAAGCGCACGCGCGCGCAATAAACCCATAGAGACAGGGTTTCAAATACCCAGAACCCTACAACTACATGAATCGTATTTCCCTGTTTCCCAGCACTCCTTTCCAAATTCATGGGTATCCTTATGAACGCTTTTGGAGAAAGTTTAGAAGGTATTTTTTATACAGTGAAAATAAGAGCAATATTTCCAGGGAATTTCATTATCATCATCTTCTTGTTCGCTTTTCATACTTACAAATTGTAGAAATCGGGTGGGTATCCCTAAGGAAAGGTTTGGCGGGATTTTTTTTTTTATTTTTCTTTTTGTTTTTTTATAATTTTCAATAAATCGATTTGAGGAAATTTCTCAAGTGGTGATGATGTTTACAATCCGTTTCTTATGATTAGGTACAAGTATATATTTATAATTTTTCCCTATTACATAAAACAAATACCTTAATAATATAAATTTTTATTTCCATATATCGGGATTAAGAAGATCCCTCCTGTTTCCATTTAAGATATAATTAAATGGGGCGTTGTTCAGCAACATTGTACATTTCAATTTTATAGTATAATTTTTTCAGTTTCCTTTACGCTTTTTTTATTTTCTTGATTTATTTTATATAAAATATTTAGTTTTATTTTATATAAAATATAAAATTATGAGTTAAGAAAATAAAAATTGCGTAAAGGAAGGAAAATATGTTTGCCCTTTTGCAATATTTGAGCTAAAATTTATAACATTTTTAATTCGGTATGAAAATTTAAAATGCAAATTGTTTTTTTTTTAATATATTTTATTTACATCCTTTTCGGTATTGTTAAATATTTATGTTTTGTTTATATAATTCAAATTTAATAAATTATTATTTATAAAAAAAATATGAACAATGCAAAAGAACGTAGATAAGTATTGTGATCACTTCACTTGAACTTTCCTCTGTCGTTAAGGACAGGAATATTCTATATTTTGATTTCTATCCCCTCATTCCCGGTTTATTCAATTACCATTTACTTTATTTGTTCCCTTTTAAAATATTTCACTTGCATCAATTTTATCATCATCAAACAGGAAAATTATCCATCGACAAAATAGCTCCTTTCTCCTTCTGCTAAAGGTCGAAAAAAGATAGATAGTAGAATATCCTTAGTAAGGTGATGAATTTTCTTCATTCCTCTTCTCAATTTTCTCTCGAGTAATTTTTATTTTTCATGCTATGTTATCATTTTATATTATGAGATATTTACCTTTTCCATCATTCTAAAGAAGACGAAGAAGGGACCAGGAGTAAAAGATTGTACCTCCTGCAGCATGAAGACAGGATCTAGTGCTACTGCATTTTATATGTACCCATCGTACTCACTTCTATACTTACACCTTTGCAATCCCTCTCGTTATGTTCAGTTAACCATCCGTTATCAACTCCCCCCACCCCTTGCGCCCTTGCGCCCTAGCCCTGTTTTACTACATCTTACAGAAGAATCCAGGCTGAGTTCCCAGAGTTTGGTACAGTATCTCGCAGCATCCAGGATATACACTAACTTCTCCTTCCCATTCTTCTTCTTCGAGAACTTAAACATCATCGCCATCATAATCTCCAACAGAGTATCTATTTTCTTCCTGTCTCTATTTCACTCTGGAATTTCTCTTCTACTATCTCTATCTCTTTTTCACATATTTAAATCAAATATCGTTTATCTCTTTCTTACACATTTTTGGAGCCCTTACTTTTCTACGGAATTTGTGTATTCTATTGATATGTTGATGATGATGTTTTTACTCTTGCTGTTGCTCCCGCTGATGCTGCTCCCCGTTTTTTAGTCTCTTGTTGCCTTCTATTGCTTACTTACTTACTCGATTTATTTTCGCTGCTGCTGTTATCATCATCATCATTATCATTTACCGCCCCCGCCCCCACCCCTCCTTCCTTCGCCCTTCTCCCACACCATATACAATATTTTATTATACCCAGGCTTTCTCTTCCTCCTCCTCCTCCTCCTCCCTGTCCCACAATCGTCACCAAGTTGTGAATAATAATCACATTCTCACAAGTTTAAATCCCATGATGAATTTTATTGTGAATGTTGCACTACCGTTTGCTCCTTTTCATCACTTGTGTCCCTCTAAGCCACCCTTTTTCCTGCTATAGGAAACCCATTACCCTCTGAAGACACACCCCCGCCCACCCACTGCCCACCCACTATAATCTGCCTTTCCCAATTCATATCTACTACAACCCGCTTACTATTGCACCAACGGGGGGCAGAAGGGAGGAGGGTCCTTAAATCTCCTGGAAATGTGGGGAGTGGCGGGGGACGGCGGGTGATTCCTCTGAACCCTCTGTAGAACCTTGATGATGTTCTGTAGTGGATCCTCTATACCGCTCTTTCTCTCTCTTTCTCTGCTTCAAAAACTACCCCATCATCAACATCATCATTGTACAGCACACGTTTGTTGCTGCTGTTGCCCCTCTTGTGTCTCTTCTCAATTCTATTTGTATATTTCGAACATAATAAAACCTTATCTCACCAGTGAGTGAATGATCCTGTGGTGTAGTGTATTTCCCAGCCGAAAAAGGCATTTTCCATTTTCTTCTGTTTTTCCCTCGATTTGAACACAAATAATAAATAATGAAACGAAATGCTCTGAGACACTTCTCCATCCATCAAATTTTAGTTCGGGCTTGTATCTTGGCAAAGTATTCACGACAAGACACGTCGGGGTCTTCTACAATAATAATAATAATAATAATAATAATAATAATAATAATAAATAAATAAATAAATAAATAAATAAATTAATTAATTAATTAATTAATAATAAATAATTCCGGATTTCATCTAGTATTTGTACTTGTATTCTTTTCAAAAAAAATTATAAAAAATAAATTATGCTCATTATTAAATTAACAAATACACCAATTAAAAAATTCAATAGTATTTTTAATAAAAGCAAAACAACAAGGACTCAAGAACAACTATCATAGATTTTTTTTTTGAAATCGTAAAAGTATTATTACGTTACTAGAATTATTTATTGAATTTTTTGTTTTCGTTTTTCCCTTTATTTTAAATGAAAGGACAAAACCAGTATTTAAAAATTGTTTAAAAAAAACATAAAAAATTCCTGACGTGTGCTCTCTCTTGTTTATAAATAAAAATTATGTGGTGTAAGTGACAAAAAAAGAAACAAAACTAAAGTGTGCCGTTGTTGTCCGTATAAAACCGAGGTATAGGCCACATACAACAAAGAAAAAAAAATATACTGGGAATAACAACACCAACGACAACAACAACAACGAAAAGGAACAACGGGCTAGATTTTTTCCTTCCAGAAGGATACCACCCTCTTATCCAGCAACAGAAATAGCAACAACAACAACAACAACAACAAAATCTAGGCGAATTTGTTGTTGGTTGTTGGTAGTGTCTCTACAGGAAGGGATAGTGTGCTTTTGTGTCCACCGACCGAAGAAGTGCTGCGTGCGAAAAACCTGTGGATTGTGTTTACATCGGGGAGCAAAAGAAAAAACGGACGAAAATAAAAAAAAACAGTTTTTTTTACTCTCTTTTGCCCCTCGCTTTTTTTTTCTTGTCCCCCCATTATAAAAAAGAGTGTTTACGGTAGAAGTCTGGAGGAGGGAGTGGGAACAGGCGGAGACTTGTATCCCAAACCACATATGGGAACCATGGACATTCTATTCCTCCTCCTAGAGCAGCCCCCACGCCCACCTGCTCCTACTATTTTCATCTATTGCGTCTGGTGAAAACACTTCCGGTCTTCTTTACTTTAATAATTTGCAATATTTGTCGAAATATGAAAATATACTTTTTAGTTTTGTAAAACTTTTAATTTTATATTTAGTTTCATATTGTAAAACTTCATTATATTTTTATAATAAATAAAATATGATTTTTTTCATATTGTTTTATTTAATTTTACCGTATTTTTTACAGATTTATAAGAAAAAAAAAATTAATTAAGAAAACAAAACCGTATTGACTTGTAAACATATAAAACATTTAATACAATTCTGGAAAATTAGGGCAAAAAAAAAAATAGACGAATTCGTAACTACCTGTTGCTTCTTGGAGGCTCAAGGAAATATTTAACATCTTCAGGGGGCGAATAATTTTTCTTAAATACCTCAGAGAAATTTAAAATATGATATATTAAAATAATTTCTCTTCTTGATACACTTTTTATTATTTTCTACTTTGTTATTAAATTTTTAGTGGGGGAAAAAATACGAATATAAAAACGATAGCACTTGTTTTTTTTTTTTTTCTTTTCTTATAAGAAGCAATTTAAGGAGCGCTATAATTTTTTCTTAATTCTAATTAGTTGTAATATTTTCTATTGTCTTAGTTTAAGTGATATTCGATCTATCCTACAGAAGAGGTAGATTGGGGCGCGGGCTCATGGGGACTTATGAGAAGTAAAGGCGGATATAATGAGGGCCCCAAAGTATAGATCAATAAATTCCTGAATGAAAATATATGACACATTCCGAAAGAAAAATGAGAGAGCATAATACAAAATATCGAACATGATGTGATATTAATAAAAAGTAACATTTCATGGGGTAAGGGGGCTATCTTCTATTAATACTTTTGATATTATCGATATTTGAAGGGGATAGATAAATTTAGGTCTTGTGCATTTCTCCATGGTGCACTTTATCGTTGTATCTCTAGCACGTAGAAGAAATAGTCCTGTGAATGTACGCGAGTGATGAATATTTGAATATTTTGTAAGCATATTTAATCATCTCGATGGTACCTGTGTATGCTCCAATGTAATTGTGTATAGAATTTCATTACTATGGCGATTAAAATTGATTTAAAATGGTCTCTAAATGCTAGCAATGTTTACAACACGGTTTACTATATTATTTCCTTTTTTAATCCATATTTGACAGTTAGTATTACATTTAATGATACTATGAGAAATTTTATGAATTACCTTTTATTAAAAACAAGGTGGGTTTCATGGGGTTTTTAAGATTATTAAAGGTTCTAAAAAAAATATTAATTAAGCGGTTAATATGTTGCCTTATTTCCAGAGATTTATTAAATAATATATTTAATATGAAATAAAAAGCCATATCATGTTTGGTTTTTTTTATTTTTCTTTTATTTAACGATTAATTAAATTTTTACAGAATGCATGTACAAAATATTCTTAATGCGATCATTTTCCTGCAAGCTATTTTTCAAAATGAAAATTTTAACAAAATGAAAGGGTACACACCAGAACAATAGATAAACTATTTTAAAATATAGTGTAAAATTATATTTTATCTTTGTGTAATTGAAAAACAATGACGATGAAAACAACAAGTAAAAGAAATATTTACGTTTTTATATAACAAGTGCAATAAAGCCCGCGAAAAATTTTCAACAAAAACTAAAATGAAATAAAACGTTTATTAAAAAATTCTCAAATAGAACAATGTAAATACAGAGTGTAAAAAAGAATAAAATATTCTGTTCATCCTATACAAATATGTGATTTGATGTGATATTGTGTTTTTTATTTAACAAAAAAAAAGTAAATAAATAAATAAAAGGAAAAAAATAAGAAGAAAAATATCGTTTCTTTTTTAAAAATAATTGTGTCATTACAAAGAAAAAATAAAAATAAAATTAAAAAGTAAAAAATATGTTGAAACATTTTGAGGTAAATAAAACTAAGTGTAAAAAGGATACCAAGTAATGAAAATGGAAGAGTTTATTTAGTAAATAAAATCAGAGAGAAGGTAAAACTATTTTTATTGCATGAAATAAATATAACGAGAAACATGGGACGAGCTTAAAAAATTGAGTAAAAAATAACAAATCATATTGTTGATGATTTGCAATTTAGAAAAACAGAAACCAAAAAGAAAAACTTATATAGTGCATTTTTAACAGTTATAAAGAATACAACAGACGAAATTTATGTCTCATTTAAGTGTTAAAGAAAAACAGGCTTTTTTCATCGTTTCGATTTTATAGAGCGATGGAAAATTGTAATGAGCCGCTAAATCTTTCAGTTAAAAAGCGTCCAGTTGCTGTAGTTCCTCCTTCGTCATCACAAACAACAAATCTTTATAATATTAATAACAATAACAACAATAATAGCGTAAATAGTTCAAATAATAGTTTACAATCAAATAATAATACACAATATTTATATAATAATAATAATACATCAACGGAACAGGGACAAAATGTTAATTTACAATTAAATCAACAACATACCCAACAGCAACAATATCAATTTCAACAGCAGCAACAACAACAACAACAGCAACAACAATTAAATCAACAACAATATCAAAATAATTTGAAAATTGAAGAATCTGAAATAAGTTCGAATGATAGAACCCCATCACCAGCTTGTAGTAATATTGATGAAAAATTAATTAATACAAAAAAGAGTAATCAACAGCAACAGTTGTTTCAACAACAGCATCATTCTCAACATCATCAGCAACAGCAGCAAAATTTTCAACATAATCAGGATAATACATTAAATGATATAGTTTTATTAAAACATCAACATCAACAACAATTAAATCAAATTAGTGGTATCGGTGATAATTCTTCATCAGGTGTTTCATTATCACTTGCTGAATCATCGACAAATTTTAGTAGTATCGATCAAAATTTTAGTGACGATCTTAATTCTGATATACCAACGTATATAAATCCATTGGCAAATTTTTTGGACCAGCATCAATCTCTAGATATAGCTAAAATGCATCTAGAACGATATTTAAAATTAACAAATCAATTTCTTCAACAAACCGCAATAGCGGCTGCTGCTGCAAGATCAGCATCATCAAATTCATCGAATACATCGGATGCTATCAGTTCATTGATACACACGAATATATTAACGAATAAAATAGCAACAAATAATTTAATAGCAATTATAAATAAATTGCTGGAACAGAACATAATGTCTGAATATTATTTTAAACGGGGAATCGGATTACAGGGACAGACATTAGCAACAAACCCCCTAAATACAGACATTAATAATCACGTTAATCAAATTCATCAGCATCACCAGCAGCAGCAGCAGCAGCAGCAGCAGCAACAACAACAACAACAACAACAACAACAACAACAACAACAACAGCAACAACAGATCCATCAGAGGCAGAGGCAATCTTCACCATCGTCATCACCTCTTCAGCATCATCATAATCAGCAACAGCAACAGCAGCAGCAGCATCCGAGGTCCATGGATGCATCATTGAATCATAAGACGACTCTAGATGATTTAAATTTTTGCCAAAAATCTAGTAGAACGCCTCTAGACATTGCCTCCGACAGTAGCACTAGGACTAGTCTGTCGAACAGCGAAACTCTTCTGCAGACTCTGCAAGGGTTTAAGGCTTTAGCTGTTGCTGCGGCTAGTGCGGCTGCTGCTGAACCATTCGACTTAAGCCAAAGGTTTAAAAGCATAGAATAAAAAATAAACTATTTAATTTTTTTTGGATTTATGTTTCGTTTTATTTTTTCCCTTATACTACCAATTTTTTTTTTATATCTAACACTTTTGGGAGGAAAGGGGGTTCTCCAATTAAATATTAGGAGTATACAAGAAAAGACAGTCTACAATTTCTATTTGTTGAATTCAAATTAAATAGCGAAATAAAATTAAAAAAATTGATTTGTACATTTGAAGTTATAACTTTTAACATTGATACATGTTTAATATAGGGGCAAATTATTAAACATTAGAAAAATTTAATTCTTAATTCCTAAATGTTAAAAAGCATTGTTTTAGTAATTAATCCAGACGGAATATTTCGAAATAAATTATGCTATTGGGTATAAAGGCCATTAAAAGGATTTTATGATTAAAAATAAATATTTTAGAAAGTTTTTTACAAGACTAAGCCTTGAATCGAATTTATTTTTCTCTTTTAAATTGGAATGCTTTTATTGATAATTTCTTTATTGATTATTTGATATCGTTTTAATTTGGTAATAAAATAATTGAAAAGAGATATATACAATTTTCTTTTCTAATTATTATTATTATTATTATTTATTTGTTATAGAAGTCTGGATCAGAAAAATTCACCAAGTGTACAACCTGACTGTAAAGATAATTCAACAGAAAAAAAGAAACCACATATCAAAAAACCGTTGAATGCATTTATGTTGTATATGAAGGAAATGAGGGCTAAGGTTGTTGCAGAATGTACACTTAAGGAATCAGCAGCTATAAACCAAATACTAGGACGAAGGGTAAGTACCCGTTTAATGTTACTTATGTTATAAAAAAATTACATCATTTATTTCTATACTTTTGATTGAAATATACTTCCTTAAATAATGAAATAGATTTTTAAAAAATACTCAAAAGATAATTATTATAAAATTTTAAAATAATAAGAATAATAATGAGGAACAGTTTGTTTACTCTAAAAAACTTTCCGAAGTGAATAGTGTTAATAATAGCAAGCAGGAAAAATACACTAAATAATATACAATAATTTTTTTTTGGAACTTTTACTTTTTGAACGAAAAGAGAAGGAATTTTCATACTGTTTTAGGATTTGTTTTTTTCTGTTTTCATCAAATTGTTCATGCTTCAAAATTTATTGCTTATTTTGTTAATAAATTAAAATTAAAAACAAAGAAAAAAAAGAGATATAAATAAAATGAAGAAATCTTTTCATGACTTTTAAAGCGATATACGATGTGAAGTTTTTTCTAAATATTTTTGCATTTCATTTTAATTTTCTTGTGATAAATTTTAATTTAATTTTTCATGTCTTCGTTTTTTTTTATTTAATTTTTAATTAAATTAAAACAAAAAAAAAACTTTCAAAAGAACTACGTGATACTTCTTACTAGATAATATGTAAAATATGTATTAAATATTTTATCGCAAAAATATTTATAAAAAAAAAATCACTTAATATATTTGTTTTTTTTTTGTGAACAAATGAAGCATATAATGAAGAGAATAAAAATAAAAAAAATAATAGAAAAAAATAAAACAAAAAAAACTTTTATAGTGGCATGAACTGACGAGAGAAGAGCAGAGTAAATATTATGAAAAAGCAAGACAAGAACGTCAATTACATATGGAATTGTATCCGGGGTGGAGCGCACGCGACAACTACGGTTACGTTTCGAAGAAAAAGAAACGCAAAAAAGACAGATCGCCCGCGGATTCGGGAGGTATTGCAATTTATATTTTTTTACCTGTTTTTTTTTTGGTTTTTTTAATATCACAAAACTTATAAGTATATAAATATTAACAAAAACCTGAAAAAAAGAAAAACTTCTTTTAAAAAAGGAAAAAAAAACAAATGAAAGAAGAGAAAAATATTTATATATAGATAAAAACTGAGAGACACTATCTTTAGGCATTCGACTCTTAAAAAAATATATATCTCAGATATACTAATTTATATCATTTGGATATAACGATTGTACGTAGGAATCCATAACTTTCTTCAGTATCCTTTTTTCGAAAAAAAAATGACGGCTTTTTCAAATATAGTCTATGGATATCATTACATACTCTTCTACTATACTCTACGGAATTTTTTTCGAAGAAAAAGTTGATACATTTGTTTAAAAAAAATATCGAAAAATTATACTTCCACATAAGAAGGACACAGTACAGTAAAAGATACAATGGAAATTCATCATCCCAATTCGGTGACCTAACAAAAAATAAAAATAAATAAATATTAACACAATTTTCATAACTTCTGTAGTAAAAAAAAACAAAAAAAAAGAACACACACATTCATATTTCATTCAAATTATTTTAAAAAAATAATAATTTATTGGATATGAAAAAGGCACAAATGTTACACAAGTCTGTACTTAATTAAAAAAAAAAAAAACAAAACATGGTTTTTCACATTTCTCTTAGTTTCTATTTCAAATAATTTTCAAATCCATTATGAAACTAAAAACAAAATATTTCTTGCAACAAATTATAAAGAATTAAAAAACTTAGAAGAAAATATCAGAAATGTCTTTCAACTTTGGTTGCTTTTTTTATTTATTTAGTTACAAAAAAAATCTATGCGAGTTAAACACAAAATATGAAATTATTTTTAGATACACGAAAATATCTAAAATAAAATCAATCGGCCCAATATTTTTGTTTTTGCAAATTTTTTATTTTATTTTTTTAGTTATTTTCTCTCTATTTAAATAAAAGTTGGAAAAAAATTAAATTCTATATACAAAAATATTTTTATTTTTAACATTATTGAATTATTTTTTAATTTATTTCGCAAACACGTTTACATTAAAAAAAAATAATAATAATAAATGGAAAAAATTGTAATTGATTTTTATCCACTTGAAATAAACAATAAAAAAATTTATTATTATTAAAAGAGCAGAGGAGAAAAAGAAACGAAAAAAAGACTTACGGATCTGAAAAGAAAACCAAATAGACAATGAAACATTTACGTGACTTATAACGAGGATCTTTATCGTATATAAATATTTTGTTTGCTGATATATGCTATATAAAAAGAAATCAAAATCTTAAAAAAAATTCATAAAATTGGAATTAAAAGATATCAATTGATTACGTCTTATGATGTCTATTATTATTTTGTTACATTTTCACTTACCAACTGTATGCGTAATGAAATACGGTTAGCGCGTTTTATTAATTAATTATTCACTTCAGGTAAGTAATTTCGGCAAAATTCTCCTTCTACGTGTTATTATGTAACTTATGCAGTACGCAAGGGATTTATCAGATATTCACTTGTTTTTAAATTAATAAAAAAAATTGCATGGTTTTTATGAAAAGGGTTTAAATTATTTCATTTCAGTATGTTAAAATGAAAACATATTGAGTTACAATTTATTTGTAAGCAGTGGAGGCTTTATTCGTCTTTTTGGTATTTCCCTAATTAAAATCCATTTGAGTATATAGTTAATAATTCTTTCCAATTTAAAATGATGCATACATTTTTCAGGAATTTCTTAAGAATATTAAAAAAAATATATTCTTATTTGTTTGCTTGTTTTTTTTTTTTCTTAGAAGACTTTTTTTATTATTGGACCTATTTAGTCTGTAGGTATCTTCAAGGATAAAAGGTTTCAAAAAATTCAGCCCTTAAATCGCAATAATATCGCCTAATTAATTTCAACAATAACAACTTCCAAATGTTATAAAATAGGTGACCTAATGCGTCGGGAATTTAATTAAAAAAAAAATTTTTTTTCGTATATATTTTAACTTCAGAGGTATCAAAACCTTGTACTTTTCTTTGATTTCTAATTTCTAAAATAAAAAAAATTATTAAAATCGCAAAGCTACTGGATAACTTCATAAAGCAATTGGTCCTTGCATTTAGCCACTGTAAAAGTTCACTATTTTGATTGGAACTAATTGGAATTGGCATAAATATTTGATGGAAAATTAATAATAGTATAAATCTGCATATATTTTTTTTCAAAATTCAAAAACTAAGCCAATTAAAAACAATGAAAATGTTTAAAAAAAAGCAATTTAATAATAGACGGTAAACTTATATTTAAAAGACGATAAAATTATATTTTAAAAATATATTAAAGAATATTTTACATAAATACGCATGCGCCCGAAACCGTTGTACGATCAGTCATGAAATATTAATTTAACGAAAATTAATAAGTTAATAAAATAATTTTTTGCTATTAAAAAAAATCATCATACTTTGCTGGAGTGTTATAGTACATTACACTTAATTCAATACATGTATTTTTTTTGTAAATTGACCAGTCTAATGCGCATGCATTTTCCTATAGACCACAAAAAATAAATGGTAGTAATTAAAAGATCAGAGAGTATTAAATTAATTCTGATAAAAGCAGATGCAATGTTTGAATTTTGTTTAAAAGTGAAAATAAAAGAGCAAATGTCCTAATATAAAATTATTTTCTCTTTTTGGTTATTTCTAATTTGGAATTTTGCGAAAAAATTAGTACTAATAAAAAAAAAACAGGACATATTCCAATTGGTTCATCACTCAAAATTATTTTTATAGTCCGTCTGGTTATATTTTTAATAGTATCCTCTTTTTTTTTTGTTTTAGTTTTAATCAAGTTTTCTTCAATTGAAGTCACCTAAAAAAATAATAATAATAGTAATCTATCTCTGGCTCTTTTATATTCAAAAAATTCAATCAATTAGATGCTTTATAATATTTATATTATATAAATGAAATGCCACTATTTCACCTAATTCTTTTGAATTATATTTATTTCAATTAAAATAGTCTTTGAACAAATATACGTATATATTTAAAAAAAAGAAAGAAAAATTATATATAATAAAATATAAAAAAATGAATAGTAATTAATTCAGTTTTGGGAATTCCTCCCTTTTTTGAAAAAGTTTAATATCAATCACAACAGTTTTAATAATCGTATGTAATTAATTAAGAATTGAAGAATTAAAATTCAATCAATATTTATAATGTTATATGTAATCCCCCAATGAAATCATACAGTGGCATGCACTTGGTCGTGAAGAGCAGGCTAAATATTATGAACTAGCTAGACGCGAACGACAGTTGCATATGCAAATGTATCCAGATTGGAGTTCGCGGACGAATGCATCTCGTGGAAAGAAGCGGAAAAGAAAACAAGATACCAGCGATGGAGGTAGAATAAATCCACAATTTTATACACATTTTTTTCAAAACTATGCTATTTTTTAATCTTTATATATACATATATATATTTGTTTTTTTTTTTTTTAATAATTATTATATTATTCTTTTGTTCATAACGCATACTTTTCACCGTTTTTGTTTTGTAAAAATTTATTCAATATCTTTAATTTAAAAAAAAAAATGATATAAAAACTACGAAAAAGGATATTATTTACTATGAAATAAAAAGAAATAAATATCTCAAGCTAAAAAAAAATAAATATTAGTTTGAAATTGTTGAAAAAATACATATATATACATATCTAAAAAAACAAAAAAAAAAAGAAAATTATTTTTAACAAATATGGTTTAATTATTACTTAGACTTGATGAAATAAATAAAATCAAACACTTCGTACTAAAAATAAAAATTCAATATCGTTTCTGTTAGGCTGCTTTCTTCATACATGTATTTTTCTTTTTCTTCTATACTTTTTTTACAATATTTATAATTTTTTTCGTTGTTTTTGTGATAATATATCCACTGTAAATTTTTTATGCAAAACAAAAATTGGGCTCAACTTTGATTTTATCTAATATTGAACACGCAACAAAAAAAAAAAGGAAAAAAATGATAAGAATTATTTTCTTTACATGTAAAACAAAACCCTAAGAATGCGATTTTTTTACTAATATTATATATATATATATGTCCCGACTTCCGGAGTTATAAAGGAACAAAAAAAAGAAAAAAAAAGAGAAATATTATTTTCTTTATCTTTTATTTCTACTCATAAGATTAACCTGAAAAAAACAATTAGTTAATTTCTTTTGACAATTGAAAAATAAGGGAAAAAAATTATTTGTTGCTTCACAAAACTTCTGCAACTATTCAGAATTTTAGGATAGTAAAGTGCAACTCGAATAATGAATTCAAAAATATATATATATCGATTATCATGTGTTAATGTTTATTAAAATTTTAAACAGTGATCTGTTTGATATTATTTTTATACCTTAAAAGAAAATAAATAAATAAATTCATTTAAATAAAATATAAATCAAATATCCTGTGCTTTAAACATCCCTACAGCCAGATAAAACGATAGTAAGGATTTTCTTCTAGGAAATGAATTTCCTTAAATGGTCCCTTCGTTACAATTAAATTAATAAATCATATATTAAAACTGTCTTCTATTATCCGATGAGAAAAACTGAATCCTTATGATAAAACTCTTTTATCTGTTGAAAACGAAACAACTCAGAAATGGACGATGCTCATATTTTTCTTAATTAATTAATACCATTAACTTGCGATCTCTTTTCGAATAGTTTTCGTATTAAATCGAAATTGCCTAACACCTTTAACATTCATTTTGTAATACAGCAGTAAAAATAAATTTATTGAAAGCCTACTAACGACTTAACTAATTCAAACAGATCACTGTGTACTTTTTTTAACGTTTTGTTTTTTTTAATTAATTAATTTCAAATTATTTTTTACTGAAATCTATGGCCGGCATGAATTTCAACGTATTTTTGTTGTTTGCATATCTGCAACAATAATAAATTTATTCGAACTATATAAAAATTTAATTTAAAAATCAATTAGTGACGAAAAAGAAGAAAGAAAAAAAACAACTGCATACATAAAGTTTTGAATATTTTTCTTTTCTTTTATATTACTTTTCCCGAATAACCAAAAACATTACACATGTCTGCATGCATTGAAGTTATTTGTTTTTTTTTTTAAATATACAATATCTAAATAAATAAATTATAAAAAATATAATAAAATAAAATAGAAGTTAATATAAAAGATTCTAAAATAAATTTTTTTTATCTTTCAATTTTTTATCGAATAAAAAATTATTCTATACGATCGACAACAAAACAAATCCCAGGTAACAACATGAAGAAGTGTCGTGCCAGGTTCGGTTTGGATCAACAAAATCAATGGTGCAAGCCTTGCAGGTATGTTATTTTTTTTTTTAAATTTTATTTATTCCAAAACGAAAACAAAACCAAATAAATAATAAGGAAAACAAAACGATTTTTTTATTATTTTATTTTCTACGTCACAAACGTTTTGCTTCTAAATTACTTTACGTTTTTATTTTAAAAATGGTATATATATATTTTTTTATTTTTTTATTTTTCTACAGAACATTATTTAATTTCACTTCTCTAGTATATTTTAGAAATCATTATTATTGTTTATTTTCTTGATAATAAATACAATTATCCTTTCTAGACAATTATTTTCTTCTTCTAAAATTATAATCGCTCTCTCACTATTAATTCCTTTACATAAATAAAAAGTAAAAAACACACTTTTAACTATATTTCCTTCTATTCTATTATTTTAATGGGAAAAATTCTATTTTAAATGATAAAGAATTGTGCTATATAGTAAAATTTTTTTAATTAAGAATTTTTCGCACCTGAATTTATATAAACCCTAAATCCGTCCTAAAATACATCGGTCCCACCGAAGTATTTAAAAAAACGAATTTATATTCTCTTTATTATAAAACAATACAAGATTAGAAGGATACCTATGAATTTTCTACACCTTTTTTGTTAATATTTTATTCACTTCTACAGTTTCTTTTAATAATTATGTTTCCATATCTACCTCTTTTGTTAATATTTTATTCACTTCTACAGTTTCTTTTAATAATTATGTTTCCATATCTGCTCTGAAAGATCCTTTTAATTTTTTTATAGTACAAAGGACCGATTTTAAATTTAAATTGGAGTATGTCGTTGTCGACACTTAAATCCCTTTCCTACTCCCTCTGTTTCTCTATATCCTTTAAAATTTCATCTATTCTTAACTCACTCAACACGCATCTATTTTTATATCTATTTTTTTTTTAATTATCAATTTAAGACTTTTATTTTTCGTATATTGTAATATTCGTTTTACACCAGTGTTCCTAAAATGTAATTAGATTTATAATTTTCTTTTTTTTCCGTGCACACGCGTATAAAATTTATGTTTGGCGGCAAAAGCAAAAAATAAAAAATAAAAATAAAAATTAAATAAACAAAAAAAAACAGAAAAACAAATAAAAACTTCTGGAATTTTTACACCTTTTTATTTCTCTGTGGAAAGACGTATATAAATTGATAATTTCTAAGAATTAATTTATTTTATCAAAAAAAAAAATTATTTATCTCATTTATATTGCCTATTTGTGTATTTATCTGTAATATAGACAGATTTTATGCAATTCGGTTTTTTCTAACTTGTAAAATAATAATATATAATATAATTTCTTTTATTTATTTAAAATGTCCTTTCTTTTTTATTTTGTTTATTTGAAAAAAAGACAGAAATAAAAAACATAAATGGTGATTTTTATTTATCCTTTTACTTATTTATATTTTCTTCTTAATTTACAGTAAACATAACTGTAATATATATTTTTTTTATTTTATATATTTTATAATATTTATAATGCCAACAGAAATTCCAAAGGCTTAGGCAGAATTTAATTTAATGTATTAAGTTTGCTAGATTCTAAGGTTTAAATGAGGAGAAAAGAGAATAAATGTAGCTCTGAATCAGTTAATAAAAGTAATTATACATATATGATATAATTTACAGCTATTTTGCATAGGTGACTGCGAAAAATAAAATAAAATAAATACTTCATATTTTTTAAAGATGCAGAAGAAACTTTGAAATGCACTACAAATACAAAATCTATTGTTCATTTTTATTTCGGGATTGATTAATTCAATATTTAATTATAATTCTGCGTTTAACTATGGAATTTTTCCTTTTAATTAATGTTTATAAAAATGATTATGTCGTAGTAAATAAATTTTATTAAAAAGGTGAAATCCAGAAAATCTATAAACCCTAATATATTATTTTATTATTATTATTTTTTTTTGTTTTTTAATAATAAAATTTTGATACTAAAAAATTTTATAAATAACTAAAAAGATAAATAGAATTAAACAGGAAAATTAAATTTTTTGGAGGAAGAAAACTTTTGTAAGTTTTATTTCATTCAGGAAATGTGTCATTCCACAAAGAAAACAATAATAAAATGGGGTACAGACATTTTTTTCTTCAGTATACAAATTAATAATATTATTATTATTATTTTTGTTTTGTGTATTTTTGTTTAATCTGTTCATTTTTGTTTTGTAATTTATTCTTTCTATAAAAGAAAGATAAAAAAACGATATCATTTCTTTCGTCTTAATTTAAATAAAAGCAAATAAATTATGCACCAACCTTTTATTAATGTATTTATTTTAAACAATTAATTATAAAGAAAACAAATTACAATTATTATTTAATTTGCGTTTTTCGTGCATTGCAATATCCATAAGCGCACTCTCTAGATACAAAAGAAAATCCAAAAATAATTTTAGGATTTACGTTAACAAGGAAACATATCCACTTATTAAGTAATAGTAATATTTTTTAACCCTTCTCCTTTTGTTAATGATACATATCTTAATTTATGTTATTTTTATGTTCTTACTGTTCTTACATTATATTTTATTTCATAAAACAAAACAGAATTTTAATAATAGAACTACAATAACAAGGTACAAAATATAAAAAAGTTTCTTTGTATTTGAATTTTTTAATAGAGTTATTTAAAAAACACAACATGAATTTATTTTAAAAAATTTTTCATTTATTTTACTCGTCTTTTTCTATGATATATTTCACAATTTATTTAATGTATTTTTAATACAATAACAACCAGTAAAAAACGAAAAAACACATTAATCAGAAGCATCAACTGAATTTTTATATTTAAAAAAAAAGTAAATGCAGAAATACCATTTATTTATAAATTATTCAACTTTTATTAAATTTTTCCTTGTTTGTAAAACAAAATGTGTACTTTCTTTTTTCCTTTATTTTTGTAGTTAAAAAAAATTTTATTTTTCATATTATGTAATTTCTTTTTATACTTTATTATTTAGAAAAACCTAGATAGGAGAAATTAGTTGCAAAAGAAAAAATAATAATAAACACTAATTCATAATTTGCCACTTATTTGGGGAACAAATCTTATTTTTCTCTTCAGTTATTTTATTTTTATTTTTAACGTTTCTGTGAAAATACTTCAGCTTTAGGTTTTGTTTTTATTTTAAACAGTTGAAAAATTGTTACAGGCTTGAAAAAGCTTATTTATTATTATTTTCGTCTGTTTCGAAGAAATTTTTAGTCTTTAATCCATTGTGATTATTGCATACGTTTATTTTCACTTGGGCAATTTCTTTTTTTAGAAAACGGAAGCATTTTTGCGTTTTTTTTAAATAAAAATCGGAAAGATATGAGAATTTAAATATTTTTGAGGATCTACATACAAAAACATTAAAAAAATATTTTTTTTCCGATATTATTTCCTTTCAATGGCAAAAAAAGATTTTCAACTTTAAAATAGGCAATGTCTCTTTTTGTTTTATGCTTTAAGGATTTATTTTTGAAAAGAAATAAACAATTTTTAAAATAATAAAACAAACATTTATCACATCACAATTGCTTTTATAATTATTATTTATTTTCTTTGCGAGAAAACAAAAACATAAAAAACAACTTAAGGATATTTTGAATTGATAATATTTGTACTTTTGTAAAAAAAGAAAAATAATTAAAAACGGAGACACATTTTCTGAACTGATTTTCAATTTATTAAACTCTTGCCTTTTTTAATATTAAGAAACAAATAAAAAAAATTCTATTTATATACAAGACTCTTGCAATTAATAATTTTTTTGAGTAAATCTATAAAAATTTTGTTAACAAGAACAAAAAACATAAAAATCGATAGAAAAATACTTGGATTAATACTAGATTTATATACGTCTTTTTTATTATAAATAAATTAGTATATCTATATTTTTTTATATATTGTTTGAAAGGCAGTAAATTTACTAAATTATTTAGATATTTCAAATTTAAAAAAAGAAAAGACAGTGATACAAAATGTCCATTTACTCCTTTTATTTCTTGTTATTTTTGTGTCGGTTATTTTTTTCCTTTTCAATTCACAAAAAAGAAAAAAAATTAAATAAAAATTAACAAAACAATTTTTTATTTAAAAACAAATTCAAAAAAATTAAAAAAATTAATTTTCATCAAAATATATTATTAACTTATAAAAAATACTCGTTAATTTTAATGCTTACAAATCAACAATCATGTGACAACGTTAAAAAAACAAAACAAAAAATCCAAACCATATATTCGAAAAATAAATCGAACGAAATATATAAAAAAAACTATATACGAATATACGAAAAAAACATAGTCCTGGTTTACCAGTGATGCCCACATCAGCACCAGGTACGGGAGGATCAGTACTCCTGCAAAACTCGTCATCGTCATCGTCATCATCGACGTCTTCAAATCACCTGCAAGTGATCGGGTCATCCGGTGTGACGCAACAGTCTAGTCAAGGTCCTAATGGGGGTGGACCTCAGCAACCATCACCACAAGCGCCAACATATGTTAATTTGTAAAAAATGAATAAAAAAACCTTTATATATACATATATATATAAAATTGATAAGTAATAAGCTGAAAATAAATCAAGGTAAAACAGAAAAAACCAGAAAAATGGGGGAAAATTGTATGATAAGAAAATGAGACCATACAACACAAATATAAGCATAAATAGTAAAAATTTCGTCATATAGAAATAATTTCTTTAAATAGAAAAAAGATGTACAATAAAAAATTGACGAGAAAAACATTTTTTTGTGACAGAAATTTTCCAATTTTCCCCTTGAATGAAAAATACGGAAATTAAATGAGACCATGATAAAACAAAAGAAAAAGAAAATAAAAATAAGGATGTTATACAGCAACTTTGGAAGTTACTACAGAACTTATGATTTACAAGGATTAATTTTCCTGGAAATTATAAAGTGGGAATAAGACCAAAAATAAATAAATAAATTGAGCAGAGCAGGTCATGAAATAAGAAAACAGAAAAAACAAAAAATTAATTCAATAATACTATGAATGATAAAACGGAAACATCGAAAGACCGCCTAACGAATCCTGCGAACTGCATTCTTCAAGACGTCTTCAAGAAAACCGACAATTTTTAAATCAGATCGATTGATCCTGAGACACAAATTGGACTTAATTTTTATGACAAACCGAATGTGTATGATATTCTCAATATTTCCTAAAATATTCTACTGTTTTTTAATTGTTGTTCGATGTTTCTGATTGATGTTTTTTTCGTTTTTACTTGATATATAATAATATTTACTGTTTATATTAAAAAAAATATGATTATTTGTTGTGGACAATTTATCACCTACTTTATCGCTCTATTTATTTTTTTTTTAATTTCAGTTTTACACTATATAAATTTATATTTTGCTGAGAATTTACCAATAACCATTTATCGGTTGTATTTTATTTTTTTTAAATTCCTCTTTTTAAAATTGATTTATTTTAAACTTATGTTCTCATTATATTTTCTTACCTTAATATTTCTGGCTTTAACCTATAATTATTATTATTATTTTTTAATTCCCAGTGCGTGCAAAATTCCACCAAAAAACAAAAAAATGCAAATAAAATATTTTTTGTATTTATATAATTATTAAAAATAATAATGGTGGAATTTTATTTAACCTATTTGCTTTTATTTTCGGAATGTTTCATGAAAGAAAGAAAAATGTGGTGCATGTACAATTATATAAATGAAAACAAAGTATTGCGTAACGTTATCGGCTACTATTATTATTATTATTATTATTATTATTGCTTTTGAAACTGTTTTAAGCTATTATATATAAAATAGGCGTGTGTTCGCGGGTGTTTTACCCCTTTTATGTTAGGTCTTGTATTAGCATAGCTTTTTTTCTGCACTTTTCAATTTCATCAGTTCTTTATTAGCTCTCAAATTTTTATTTAATTTTTTTTTTATAATTAATTAATATCCAGCAGATTAATGAGTACTGTAAAATTGGAGATCGCTATAATTAATTTTAAAAGGAAATTCGCCAAAAAACTAGGCTATTTTAAATATATTTTAAGAATAAATTGATTATTTTCTCTTTTTTGGGATCATCAGTTGATTACCGGTTGAATAAGTACTATATCTTCATATTCATAACGATCTTATTTCTGAATTCAGACTATAATTTAAAATAATGCTTAAGGTAAATGAATAAAACTATACGGCTTTTTATACCTTTACAGGCTTTGCCCATTATTATTATTATTATTATATATTATTGCCCATTTTACAGTGCTCTCCGAAAAAAAAATAAAGAAGCAAAAATATTTTTCAGCATTATCGTATGCATGGTTGTGAAGAAATTTGTGTTTTAGAAGAATTCAAATTGAATAACATATTGATTTTTCTTGTATTTAAAGTAATTAAAAGAGTTTAAGTAATTAATATAGCATATTATGAGAATTTTTTTGAACTAATTTAATTCTTTTTTCTTGCATTTATTAAAAATCTTATAGGCGCAAAAAGAAATGCATACGATATATGGAAGCTGAGGGCGAAGAGAATAATACAGAAATGGACAATCATGTTAGTGATGATAATCTGGGCAGTTGTGGCAGTGTCGATGAAGCTAAAACGCCTGAAGATGATACAGAATCACTTAATCAATCACTATCAAGTCCTGGATGTTTAAGTGGCCTTTCGAGCCTTCAGAGCCCATCAACAAGTCTTGCTAGCCCGTTGAATCTTTTAACTAGTCCATCAACTCCCAATACAATTAATAGTCAAGAACAACATCATTCACATCATCATCATCAGCAACAACAGCAGCAGCAGCAGCAACAACAACAGCAACAGCAGCAGCAGCAGCAGCATCCGCTTTTTTCAGAAAATTCACAAAATAGTAGCAATATAAATAATAGTCAACAATTAAGCAATTTAGATAGACATAGGAAACCTTTAGGGAGTAGCATTAGCAATATTAATAATAATAACAATAACAACAATAGCAATAACAGTGATTTAAATGCTAATGGAGGTCCAAACAAGAGTGCCATGACAACATCGTCGACTTCGAGTATACTAGCCACTACTGCAACCACAGTGCCATCAACGATAACACCGAGTGGACAAGTTAAGTCTGATAAAATGATGCTAGGAATGGGTTCATCGTTACAGCAACTAAGCGGAGGACTAGGACCCCTTGTTGGTCTTAGCCTAAACGATAGGACATCACCGCAACAGAAGCAACGGCCAAGCGTAGACATGATAACACCATCATCAACATCGACAACGTCCAATAATAATCCATTATTATGTACCAAATCACCCCGGGCGACGACAACAACATTGGGTCCTTCGGTTGGTCCGGATGGCACTGATGAAATGACCAAACGTCTACCACAACTGGTCGATGAGAAGGCCACTATTGATAAAATAATATCCCAGAGGAATAATCATCAGCAACAAAATTTTAGCGGTAGTGTGCAATCATCGACACCTGCCACAGGTGGGGGAGGATTCTCTTCAGATTTGTTTTTTGAAAAAACAATACGAAATCCAGTCGGAGCTAACCCCCGTGATGTTAATAATCCTCTCAGTATAAACCAATTAACAAAACGTGATTATACTGTTAATAATAATTCCCCATCAACAACAACAACAACAATACAAAATCAGGGTATGCATCAACAGCATCCGCATCATCAGCAGCAACAACAAAATCAACAACAACAGCATCATTTACATCTTATGAATGCTTCTAGTCCATCATCAACGATCTCCTCGTCTTCCACTTCTTCATCATCGTTATCATTATCGTCTATGACATCGAACGATTCCAAAGACCATCAGAAATTATTATTTTGCTTCGACCAGTATCCCTCCATCAGAAATGTTCTATAAAATTCATCTACAATCAAACCTTGCTTAAGAATCCTGAAACATTTTATAATAAGGTATGTCTATTTTAATTATTTAAAAAAATTATGATGAAATGATGGCAAAATCTTACAATAATACATAAAAGGGTTTTTAAATTCTTGGTACCACCCCATACTGAGGTTTTTCCAGTCTGAAGGAGCATCTTACAGACTACGGAGGTAAAATAAAAGAAACCTTCTACTCAGTGATAATATTTGGGGAATGCTGAGTTTGGGTAGTGGTCCAGAATAAAAGCAGAGGGCTAGATTTATCCTAGAACGATGAATTCTAGGAGCGCAGGGATGAGGTACAGTGAAAAGTAACTCTCCCCCAAAGCGCCGCATTTGTTGATTATTATATTTAATAATAGTGTGCTTAAAAACCCGAAAATGAAACTCTTTATCTGCTCTACTGAGAATAAAAGAAAAGACATGATCATTTTACTTTAAATCACTGGGATTGATTTTTGATTTGTGGAACATTTGATATATAATGAAAAATATTTTATTATTTATGGCAGACTGCACATAAAATACTTAACAAGCTCTTCCATGTTAAAGATTAATTAATTAATTAATCTCTACATACCAAAATTTTAATTGCTCATATTTTTACACACTTTAAATCGTTATTTTTAAAGAACTTAGGCGTTCAACGCCTTATTTCGTATTTTTTTAAATAGCCATCAAAAATTCAACAATTTTTCATATGGTATGAGGGTTCTCGGTATTTTCATTATGGTATAGTTTAAAAAAAAACGAAAAAATAAAGTAATAATTGGCAATTATTGTTAAAAAAAGATGATTCATTTAAAAAATCTATAGTGCCATTAAAAGGTTTTTAAAATATTTCTGTGATTTTTAAAGAAAGAATATTCGTAGTCCCTTTTTTTTGCAATACAAAGGAAGAAAATTAATTGTTTTAGTTTAACGGTATTAGCAAGATCTCTGGACTATATATTTAAAAAAAACATATTCCCCGTGATTAAAGAACAACATAAAACATGAGTAAATGATTTTACAGAGTCTTTTTTCTGCAAAGTCCTCACTCTCACTCAAAGGCAGTTTTAATCCTAATGGGATTTAGTAGGCAGCTTTAAGAATAGTAAAAGTAATACTAGGGAACTTTCTGGATGTGTGGTCCCCAGGGAACATGTGAATACCTTACGTAAAACTGCACGCATTCTAAACGATGCATTACGCACTATGCGTGCGCCCTCATACTAGGGGAAATTTTCGTATAGAGTGCATAGGGCTTTTCTCGAGGTGCATTTAGTTTTCTTTAAGACTACGCATCTAGACTCTAGACTTTAGTTAATATTTTCCTTCACTGCCTGAAATATTTTCTTCAAAAAGAAAAAAATTATATTTAAAACATGGACAGCCCTTTGATACTTTATCATTCCCTTATCATGTACATTTTTGCTTTGTCTGCTTCTTCTTAATTAAAAATTTCATTAAAGCTCAATTAAAAGTATTAAATCTACTCAAATTAAAAGCCAAATGAGAAAGAAAATGAAAAACAATCAAAATGCACTGACTTACTGAAAAGAAAATAAACAACTTGGAGTAAAAAACGAAATTATAAATTTCAGACTCTATTTATTAAAATGAGCAGCAAATATTTTGTTGCTCTATTTTTATTTTTTATTTTTTTTGTAATTAATATTTTTTTTTGTAAAAACTATATAATATCCAGAAAACGAAATGGGGACTGATAAGTGTGCCACTTAATTATGTAATTTCTACAACTTAATGAAAAGAATGATACAATTAAATAAGTACTATTCTTAATCATTAAAAAAATATTTGGTAAATAATGTAAAAAAAAAACAAAACTGTAGGAGAGCAAAATTGTTAATGATAAGACGAAAAACAAAAACAAATGAATCAATATTTTTTTGAACAAAGCAACAAAAAAAGCGAACAAATTCACTTTTTTTCGAAGAGATTTAATTTTTACTAAATGGGATAAAAGAAACAAATAGTTCATTTTAAAAAATAACTACAAACAAAAATTGTGTACACTCCTGACTAAATTTCAATAGAAATTCCATCGCGTTTATACAATTGAATAAATATTAATTAAAATAGTTATTTTTCTTAATACTAGTCACAATAATTTTCACGAATTAATAGGAACTAAAAAAATAAAAATAAAACACGTTAACTATACTTAACTTTGCATACTCAAATATTTTTTATGGCCTTTGTATTTTCGTATTATACCTAAGATATCCTAGGATTAGATTAGTTTTTGAAAAAGGAAAAAAAATTGTAAACTTCTCACGGTACTTTTAAATTTGTCTATAAGTTAATGAGTTAATATGAAATAAAGGAAATTATTTTATGTATTTAATATATACCGTAATTGGCCAGGTGTGTACATTATCGTTTTGAATATCATTTTATAATGCCATATCTTTAATAATTGTATAGAATTAATTAATTCATAATGCAATAGAATAAAACAAATTCTCATATTGTTTTTTTTTTTTTAAACTCTAGGAAGAAAGAAAAAAAGTGATTTTTACTTTGTGTAAATTTAGAAAAGACTAAATAAGATTAAAAGAAATTGTTAATCACGTACGGACCATTCAAATTTAAAAATATAAAATAAAATAAAAATAAAAATGTGTCGGAAAAATATATTGAAAATTGTTTCGATTATGAAACAAAAAAAAATCACAAAGACCTACGGAATATTTGTTTTTGTTAACATAACACAGAAATGTAAAATGTTTAACAAAATCCAGGAAAATAAGAGGACAAAAAACTAAAATCCTGAAATAATGCCGAATTAAGTGCAAACGAAAAAAATAATAATAATTAAATAAATACGTTGTTTATTATCTTAGAAGGACACAAAAAAAAAAATGAAAATAAAAAATATGTGAAAAGATTTCAACAACAACAACAACAACAGCAAAAAAAAAATAATAAAATAAAATTTAAAAAAATAAAAGTAATTAAAGAATTCATTTAAGTGAGGTATGCGGCGTGAATGTGTACATGCGAATGCTTTCTATTAATAGTGTTGTTAAATAATGTGAGTTGTATAAATATTAAAATTAGTAGTAAATCATAGTATGAAAGTTATAAAGAGAGCGAAAAAAACGCGTTAAATGTGAGGAAAAAAAAACAACAAAAAATGATACACACAAACAAGAGGAGAAAACATTTTCTTTTTCTTTGTTTTTTCTTTTTTTTTTGTTTTTATAAAAAGATTTTGAACAAATTAAACAGAAAGGAAAAAAAACGATATTGAGCAAGTAAATATTAAGTATAAATAAAAAAAAGATGAAATGTGTAAAACAACAATATATATACATATATATATGAGAGAAGGACAATTTTTTACTATATATAAATATATTAGGCGACAAGAATATAAATAAAAGAAAAAAATGAAAAAAAAACAAATATAAAAAATGAAGAAAATGCCAAACTAGGTGTTAAGTTTATAAATAATGTCTTAATTAACTGTGCAAAAAAAATGAAAACAAACAAAAGTTAAAAGAAATGAAAACACGAAAACCGAAAATTTCAAGGGTAAACCGACACAAAACTTAAAACATTACATTTTTAAATAATTAAATAACAAAAAAAAAAAAAAAAACAGAAAAAAAAACAGAACATTTAACTATAAAATGTGGAGATTAATAATTTTGCTTTTCTTTTATAATTTATTTTTGTAAATCAAACTGAAAGCTATAAAACTTTGAAATGGTTGCAATTATTAAAAACAATAGTATAAAACTCATCCCGAGGAAAGTGATCTTAGAAAAGCTCCTTAACATGAGAAGAAGCATACAAAAGAAAATATTTACTTTCAAGTAAAAAACGTTACGAAATAATTTTAATAAATGGACAGATATTAAATTTCCGGAATTAGCTGGTAATGTGGTTATAAAAATACTTCTATTAATTTTAATATTCTTTTACCTCATTTCTCTGATACTCCGATATCTTTCATAAGTGTTTAGTGAAGAGTTTTTATTACTTTTAGTTTCTTCTCTGTATAATAAAATAAAACTAAAAAAACCCTTTTCAGTAAAGGCCTAAAATTGTCTAGATTACTTTACACTAGGTTTCCCCCATAAAATACCAGACTATATACCTAAAATCTTAATATCTTCCAAGTAATATTATTCATTTCATTTTTCTTCTATTTGTTCTCTTGATTTTTTTAACATTTGCACTGAGAGTAAAGACATCTATAACTTTCCCTTTTTTTTCGGGAAATAAGTAAATTATAGGCAAAAATAAGAAAATGGTGTAAAATAGCACCAAGAAAATCAAACGATATCTTCCATTGAATTCTGTGTTTATTTTTACTTAAAGCAAAAAAGAAAATGTTTAATATTTTATTTTATATAATATATATTTTATTTTTTCGTTTTGTTATTCATATTATTCCTTTTTCTTTCCAATTAAATTTCAAATGCCACCCAGCGAAGAAAAAAACGTTTTTAATTGTGTATATATTAAACGTACGTAATCTTAAAAAAATCGTACATAAAAGAAAACCAATCGATTGTGGTAGATTAATTAAAAGAAATGTATACATCTAGAAACGAAATTTTACTATATTTAACTTGCAATTTATTATTACTTCATTTTCACATTTTTTTAAATATTTTCTATTATAAATTTATTACTGTTTATATGTTCAACAAATTATAAATGAAGAAAAAGAATCGTAAATATATATTTTAAAACACAATTAAAGAGCATGAGACAAGACGTATTCATTTTTACAATCTCCTTTTAGTTTCTGTAGAAAATAGAGGAAAAAGTAAATAAACAGATGAATATTAGAAAAATTTCTAATGAATCAATAAAACATATGCAAAAAAAAAATTTTATTCGACTTTTGCTTCTTCTCAAAAGAAATGATATAACCATTTAATAAAAACAAAAAGGACACGGAACTGAATATTTAAAAGAGAAATAGGTGAATCGATTTACACATTTAATTAATAACAATACGAAATTTCAGTTTTCATCCTCAACCCTCCGTCTTCATTTCAATTTCCAATGTATAAGAATTAATTCATATAGTTTTTATTCACGTTCGAATCCCTGCATTGAAACAACGAAATGGAATCGCCAGTAAAAAAAATCAAATTCCTAAAATCCCTATACAAAGGATAGAAACATGTTCAGGAACGATTCATGTCGTGAATTTTGCAATAATTCTACCCGCGTCTTAATTTATATCTTAATCGCGTTCTTCGTTAAGCATAATTCCCATGGGTGAACAAAAGTAGATTAAACTACTTTAAAAAAAATTTTTACTATAGTCATTCCAATTTAAAATGATGCAAAATGTTTTTTTTTATAAAATTTTCCTCACTCACTTAAAAAAGCCACTAAGACGAAAATATAGTAAAAAGATGAATAAATCAGACAGAGAATCACCTGTTCAATAGCAGAAAAAATATTCTGCATTAAAAAAAATAGTTAAAATAATTGTTAAATATACGTTACAAAAATTAAAAAAAGAAAAAAAAGTCAGAACTAAGAGACAACAAATAACCCGAATAAGACTTGAACAAAAAAATGAAATAAAATAAAATAGACTTTTATCATAGACACGTACAGTACACAAATTGGAGTGTATCTAGAAAATAAACATTTAAAAAAAAGAAAAACAAAGAAAAACGGGATAGTGCATAGCTAAAAAGTTGCAAAAAAGACAAAAATTATAAAGGAGAAAAAAACAGGAAAAGGTCCATGTTAATTTCTAATGTAAAAAAAACAGTGCGGAAAACCTGGATATAAAATTTAAGTAAAATTCAGATTAATTTGCAAGACAAGAGAAAAAACCATCTGCTAAGAAGAAAAAAATAAGTAAGAAAAAGAAACCAAGTATAAAAACAAAACACATACAACAAATGGAAAACAAAAACACAAAAAAAATAAATAAAATAAAATAAAAATAAATAAATAAAAAAAAATAAAATCCGTAAAAGATAAGGAAAAGATGGAGAAATGTACGTTAATGTTGTGAATAACATTAGAAAAGAGAAAAATTAAAAATCATATATATACACAAAAAATAAAAAAGAAATAATTAAAATGCTGCTTTTAATAAAATCACCTATCACCTTCCCAAAATCCGTCCAACAGAACCCGTTTTCCCCTCCTTGCGGAAGTCATACTATTAATTAAACTAATTAATAATTAATTAGTTTACTTATGTCCTCTACGCTTAATAAAAATTATGGAAACCTTTTTGGGAGTGATGGTGCACTCCCTGCACCTTAAGAATCCTCTGTGTACTTACCTACCTACGGAATCTGAATCTTATTAAACGTTTTGAAATCCCCCCAAAAAAAAAGCCTCTGAAAATTTTCAAAATTCCAAACACAAGGTATTCAATACGATGTATTATAATTATTATTTAAAAAACAAAAGAAAGCCAACAAAAACTATGAACGAATATATTTCTCATCTAAATACTACAAAACTGTTGTTTACTTTACATACGTGTGTTTCATTTCATATTTTTTCCTTCAGCGTAAGAGTTAAGTGCTAAATTTTTACATTTAACTTTTTTGTTGCTGTTTATTCATTTCTAGATTCAATTTTTTACTTAGGTGTTTGAAAGGATCATTCTTAAGCCGCCTTTTAAGCCTTTTTTTTACTTTTCACCTGAGGGTTTTTTTTCTTCAGATTTTCTTATTCGATTTAAAAAACAAAAAACAAAAAATATACATCGATATAGTAGACAATTTTACTGATATTAGGATGAAACAAATAAATATGCTATAAAATTCGTAATACAGCAACAATAGAAAGAAATACTCTAAATCAAGTAAATTTAGGCCTTGTTTGAATTTCTTTTTTTCTGCTATTTTAATTCTTAAGCGGAGATTTACATATTTTCACTTTTACCCTTTCATATACATAATTTTGCTTTATTTTTTAAGCATTTTTGTTTTTATGTAAAATGTGCAACATTTCGTGATTTTAAAATAAATGCTCAATTGCCATATTTCGTTTCATCTCTTTATCTGGTAATGTTGAAGTGTTTTATTTTCTTGCCTTTAATAATACAAATTTATAGGTATTTAAAATTAAAAAAAAAGATATAAGAAAAAAGATAACAAAACATAGGGCTTGCTGCTTTCGTAATTTTTATAAGTAAAGTTAATTTACTTAGTACGTAACGAGTATGCATTTTTTTTATTTTTTTTTAAATATTTGCTTTAAAACGTGTTTTTATGTGTTTCTCGCTGGTAGTTTTATTGTTTATACAATTTGTTTGTTTTTTGTTAACGAAAATACTGATGCTCACTTTTAGTACCTGCGAAATAGAGAAAAAAGGAAAAAAACTCAGTATTCTAGAATAAAAAAACGTATTTAATACCGATATTAAATATACTTACCTATAGTAATTAGGTTTAAAGGGTCCAGCTTTATTAAGACCCATATATTTGGCTTGTTCATCTGTTAATTCTGTTAAATGTGCATCGAATGTTGGTAAATGAAGACTTGCGACATACTCGTCTAAAAAAAATAATAATAAACGAATAATTCAATAAATAGTTTTGTATATAAAAACTCCATACCCATTTTCTTCGGAAGAAGATACACATCAGACTTATATCGTCCTTGTGGAGCGTTGAATAGCTCAATAAGTGCTAAAGCCTGGGTTGCTGATGTTACTGATACAACAAAAGACGGTATACTTGAACACGATAAATTTACTAGACGTCCTTCGGCCAAAAGGATTATTCTTTTACCATCAGGCCAGATAATATGATCAACTTGTGATCGTACTTTTTCCCATGTTAAATCTGGTGTTCTTAAACTATTCTAGGAAATTGGGACATTTAATAATAATAATAATTTATATATTTATAAAATTTTTCATATTTACAACATCAATTTCGGTATTAGAATGTCCCATATTACATACAATACACCCATTTTTCATTTTATCCATATGTTCACGATTTACAACGTTTTTATTGCCAGTTGCTGTAACGACGATGTCAACATTTCTTATAACTTCATTTAATTTAACAACACGAAAACCATCCATGCTAGAAAAATATTAAATTATATATAATTGTTAATTATATAATAAAATATCCTATTACCTTGCTTGGAGGGCGCAAATTGGATCAATTTCTGTGATATAAACAATACAACCTAAACCTTTAAGAGCTTGTGAACAACCTTTTCCAACTTCACCGTATCCACAAATTACAACCTGTTTACCACCAAACATAACGTCCGTTGATCTTTTTAAGCTATATAGAAAATTTAATAATAAAATATTGTTCTTTTTTCTATCTATTCTATATATAATTTTTTTTTCTTAATACATACCTATCAATTATCGATTCCTTGCAACTGTACAAATTATCAAATTTTGTTTTTGTTACCGAATCATTAACATTCATAGCAGGAACAGTTAATTTACCAGATTTTGATAATTGATATAAACGATGTACACCGGTTACACTCTCTTCAACAATACCTTTAACCATTTTAAACATGGCTGGATATTTTTTTAACATTAAATGTGTTGCATCCCCGCCATCATCTAGGATCATATTCGGTTGCCAATTTTCAGCATTAACACATTTATCGATACACCACCAAAAATCTTCTTCAGTTTCTCCACGCCATGCAAAAATTGGATATCCAGCTTCAGCTAGAGCTGCTGCAACCTCATTCTAATTTAAAAAAAAAAATCCCTTATTATTACTAATTTGCTTAAAATACAAAGAAAATATTAACAGCTTTGAAAGGCAGTAAAACAAATTTTATTCTATTAAAATAATCTTCTATACAAATCTCCAATATTTGTTTATGCTTTCTTACTACTGATAGAGTATAATTTGTTTAAAAAATAAGAATGACCTTTTCTATAGCCGTTTTTAATTATTTTTTTAATTTCCGTAAGCATAACTTACCTGTGTGGAGTAGATGTTACAAGCAGCCCATCGTATCGAAGCCCCTAATTCGACCAATGTTTCGATTAGAACTGCTGTTTGTGCATTGATATGTGTACAACCCACAATTTTAGCATTTTTCAAAGGTTTATCATCGCTAGCACGTTTCCTTAATGCCATAATACCAGGCATTTCTAAAAATTATACTATATTATAGAACAAAAATCAAAAAAGATATAGTATCCCTCCAGAAATCCCACCTTGTTCAGCAATTTCAATCTCTCGACGTCCAAAAGCATGTTGATTTATATTACGGACACAAAAATCTGAACTACCTTTTGTATTTTTTTGAACTTTTTCACGTGGTGAAACATCATCATCTTCGGAACTGCTACCAGTATACGATGCTATAAATTATTATTATTTATATGTATATATAAATATTAAATTTCTAAGATAGAATTAAATCTAAATACCGGAACTATATGAATCTGTTGATGAGGCTGATAGAGATCTGCTTCGGTAACGATTTGTCTTCTTAAGAGCACCAGATTGTTTAGTTTCCTGTAGTATTTTCCAATTTTTAGTTAATAAAATGGAGAAAAAAAAGAATAGTAAATATTTAAATCGGATAGTGAGCAAAAAAAAAAAAAATATTCTAATATTAAATAACACTTAGTATTTTATTTAAATATAACAAGTATTACACGCAAAAGGGAGCAGCAGAGCGATACAAAAAAAAAAAAAAACAAAAAACAACGGTAGAATAAAAACTTAAACTGATTGAAAAAAAATATATTAAATAGAAATAATACTAGTAGATACTATTAATTAAAAAGGGAATATAAAAGACACATGTAATAGAATTCTAATTTCATATAACATGCAGTAAAAGGGTGGGAAAAAATGGGTTGAGGGACTTTTTTAAAAAAATATTCTATCTATTATTATCTTAAAGTAGCAATGATAATGGCTATGATATAGATATAACAATAATTTTCAACAAATAATGCGCTCTATTAAATGATAAATTATGAATGGATAAAAAATTAGCGAATAAAATTTCACTATATTATCAATTGTTATTAATTAAGGTGCTCTAGCATGAAAATTTTATGATAAATGCATTCTGCGCACACGAAGCAAAAAAAACCAAAACAAATGTAATTAAAATTTATTAAATCAATTTCAATTTACGTATAAGCTCAAAATAAATAAGAAAAAAACAGTACACAGAAAAACGAATTCAAAGCCAAACAAAATCGTCCATGGAATTCTAAATTACGAATATTCTACGAAAAAGGTCTTTTTTTGCTCATAGGTGCACAAAATACAAAAAATAATGAATAAATCTCTAAACAGACAGAATTTAATTTTATTTACTAAAAATCCAACAAATCACATGATCCTGTTTTTCTTGACCTCAAAAATCTCAAAAAGCAAATAACAATAAAATAAACCTCCTTATTCGACATTTTATTATACACCATATGAAAATAAATTGAATAAATAAATAAACTATTAGAGGAAAAATGATTATCACTCAATTAATTCAATTAATCATTACCGTAGACTAATTAGAAATTGATTTGTTCTAACCTTAACCATTTTTAAATCTTTGTAATATCGTATTGTTTTTGTTGAATAGTACAAAATATTCTACAGTTCTTTTTTTTAAAAAGAAGATTAATTTCGATAAACCGAATACTCCTAGAAGATATTTCACAGTACGAAAACCCCTGACTATGCAGCAAACAGAATTTCTACTACTGAATTAGAATCAGCATCTGTATCTGATAGTACCTCCAGTTTAATAACAGTGGGGATCAAATTGTAGCAGCACTAAAGAGCTCAACCGGAAAAAAAATAAAATAAAATAAAATAGATAGAACGCGATTAATTAATGAAAATGATCGCGGACCCACGGATCGAGTTAGAGGTGCTGCAGTTTGTTGTTTTTGGTTTTTTTTTCTTTTTAAATTTAAATCCAGACAGACGTAAGGAGAGGTCCAGGTCCAAGGGGATTGGGATTATTTAAACTTGATCGCCAATATCAAAACTGAAATAATTAAAAGCGAAGAGATTTTGTTTTAAGAATATAAAAACGTTTCAATTAATCGCGGAATTTTTCTGTGTTAAAAAATCTGCTGTTAAATTTTCACGGGCTAGATCTAGTCTAGTGTAGATATCACCGGTTTTTATTAACAGGCCTTTTAAGGCATTTTAGATTTTCTTTTTCAAATTTTCCACACGAAATTAGCTTATACATGATTATTTTTAAGTAAACACTTGGATTATGTAATTTTCAAGTCATACGCGACCCCATTCAAATGAAATCATTAATATGCAAACTAATGCTAGAGAATTGTGCAAAGACCTTGTTCTTTCAATGGCAGAAACAAAAACACCTTATTTCTCAGGGGAAAAACTATTTTTTTCTTCATTAACGCCCTCGAAGCATTTTTATTCTATTTGAAAGGAAAACAAATATATACGACTTCTTTTTGTCTGGTAATCTACTACTATTAACCTTTTATTTTATTTTCCAAACAATTTTTCACACATAAAATCAATATTGCAATCAAAAACAGAATCACAAGCTTTTTCTTTATGAAAGAAATCTCCAAAGTAGTTAAAGGAATTTTATGAGGGAAAGTTTTCAAACGTATTAACATGAAATTCGCTAAAAAATATTAAGTGCAAAGCTGTTGCTGTACGTAAAATTGTTTTAACTATAACCTACTACTGTTAAAAAAAAAAGTAAGCAAACAATAAAAAAGAGCGCAGTAAATGATGAAATGGTTCAATAATTTCTCTTGTCCTTTTAAACATATTTACTTCAAACTAAAATTGTAAACATTTTTTTTATTTTGTTTATTTTTTTGCTTTACATATTTTATTGTATTTTTATTATTTTCCAGTATATAAAAAAATTAAAATGGCGGGAGAAATGCATCCCTTACCAATCTTGCACGTTCTCCCCTTAATGAACTTGTTGAAAGTATGCCCTAAAAATAATTACAGAAAAAATTTTTTTGTTCTTTAATACGAAAAATAAATTAACAACTGAAAATAACAATAAACATCATTAACTATATTTACAATGTAATACGTGAGTATAAAAACAAAAATACTTTAAATTGGTACATAGTTTCAAAAAAATCGTGTAGTACATTTGTGAATAAATTAAAAAAACTAAATGATTAAAATTAATTAATTCTAAATAGAACACGGTTTCAGAAAAATAATAAGTATTAAAAGAAGGCAGGAACAACATGAAATATCATACCCTGCAATTTTTCTTAAATCAGCTCTCGTATCTTATCCGTTTGTGTTGTCGTAACATCAGATAGTCCCTACACAATTTCTACTTGGCCTATATTGTTTTTTCTTTAAGCAAATATTTAATTTATATTAAGCAACGTATGCAGAAATATTCAATTTTGTATGAAGTAGTTTCGTACCAGGGACCATTTAAAAGTCTCTACGTAAAATCTTCTTCTATAAAAAGAAAAAGTCATGAGACCGTGTATCTTATAAAAAAAAAGATAAGAAATCTCCTTAATCTTGAAGTAAATATTACTTCAGTATTTTTCGTCAGTACAACGTTGAGAATTATTACTGCAGATATCAGCAACAAACAAAAAAACATCTTACAAACAGATACGATAAAAAAAAGTAAACAACGAGTTGAAAACAAAAGAATTATGAGAAAATAATTAAATAAGATTTTTAAGAATTGTTTCTATTCGCGATTCCAATTAAAATGCAATTTATGCATTCAGCGTCTAAATTATCTTTAAACGTTCTACGGCAACTTAAAAAGCACAAAAAAAATAGGAAAAACCCGACTGCATAAATGGGTAAAAAAATAAAGTTATAGTTAAAGTTTATTTTAGTAGTCCTACATGCTATTTTTTATTTTTATTTTTCAAAATGTCACTTTGTGGTTTAAATAAAATGATATAAAAAAACTATTATTTTATTACTCTCCTCTGCGTGCATAATTTTTTTTTTTTAAGAATTAATGATCTTAATCAAATGATTCTCTATAGAAGGGAAAAAAACAACGTTTATAGAATTTTTATTTTCGCTGTTGCGAAAATTTAATAAAAAAACCAAAAGAAAAAGAACAACACGTTTTTTACTGTCGAAAGCCCTAAATCTAAAAGAAGAAAAAAAAAAACAAATGTATGATTTTGCATGTTGCAAAGCATTTGCATTATTTTTACTGAAATATTTTCGAAAAAATATAATTAATATATTACATCAATAATAATAGTAACAGTAAAAAAAATATTTATAAAACTTTATAAACCGCAATAAAAGAAAAAACATATTTAATAAAGTGTTGATTCCTTTCAAAAAATTGTGCATTGTATTTTGTGTTTTCCTTTTTTTTTCTTAAAGGCGCAAGAAATAATAAATAAAAAAAATATATATTTATATAAATCGTATGCATAATATACTTGTATATATAAACAAAAAAAAAAGAAAAGATTTAATAATAATAATCATAATTATTTAAAAGCTTTTATGCCTTACCTTAGTTCCGGATCCGGGATCTGTAACGGGACTATCAGAGACAGCAGTTGAATTTGCTTTTGTAGCGACCGTTATACCGCTGGTCGATCCAGTCGACGGTGAATCGTACAAGTTTATAGTTACTATTTGCTCACTCATCTTAATATTATTTTATTACTTTATTATAATTAATTATTTTCTTAATTGCTGGTGTTCTCGTAAAATTAATAATGATCTGCTGCTGAATCAGATTGAAGAATTATACCGTTTTATTTTAGTAAGCCCTGTGAAAACTGTTACTTTTTTTCTCTTATTTTGTATATACATCGTTATTATTTTTAAAAATTCAAATCGCGTTTAAATTAAAAAGGCTTTAGTATTATTAAAACATTGTATGAGGGTATTGTGTCACGTAAAAAAAATAAAATTTAAAATCGTGTGATGTTGTCATTTTTATTTGATTAAAATTCATTTTATAATCGTTGACATAGCGAACAATTTTACATAGGCATTTAGATAAAATAAAATTCGTCTTTATCTCTTAATTATTTAACTAAGATGGTGTTTAAATAAATCTTAACAATTATGACACGTGTAGTTTAAGTAAATTTAAAAAATCGTCATAAAAATAGTGACGGAGATTCCTTTAAGACGATGCAATTTATTACTAGCATATTTAAAAGAATTATGTTCGATTAAGACTATAATGATAAAAGTACTAAATTTTGGGCGGGTAATATAAAAAGACAAATATCTCAAAATTAATGGGTTATTTTATTTAAAAAATAAGTCAATTTTAAAAATATTCCCATATTAAGTACAATATTTACTTAATTTGTCAAATAATTGCTTGATTATGTCACCAGTCGAATGAAAAGTAATTCTTAAAATTACTTTGTCACAGATTTTCATGGTTCTTGTTGTTATATTCCATCAAATAGTCTTTAATTCGCATGGTAGTTATTCTAATTTATTGTTTTTTATTATGCTTAATCATCTATAATTTCCGTGATTACAAGAGAATATAAAAAAGTCTCTGTTATTAAATGAATTAATAAGAAAACAAATAAGCACAAATCTCTCATACAATATTCCAATTTTTTTGTATTAATATACGAAAAAAATAAATAAAATAAAAAAAACATAACACAAACCTTACTGTTGTCGAATTTTCGCCAATAATTCGATAATTTATTTTATATGATTATATTTACTATTGGAATGGAAGTTTATTAGATGTTTTTATTTATTTATTACCCTTTTTTATCACTTGATAGTACACAAAACTTAGGAACGTAAACAAAAACACAGAATTTAATATTGGTGATTTCCTTTTTTCAAGATATTATTTTAGAATAGATGAAAGTAGCGAGTGTATGTACACTTTCACATTAAAAATAGAGTCCTTATGCACCTTAGATTGTAATCAAAATTGATTTTCGCATTAAAATATAGGATCCTAAATAAAAAAAACAGGGATTTTTTTTTGTTTAATCTAAAATAAGAAACATACCCGCATAATAAGTCGGAATAGGTAGCGACGGATTATGCCACAGCCTATTTTTATTTTATAATATCTAATAATTTCGTCAAATTGTTTAGTCCTTTTTAAAGCACCACAGAATTTTTATCACAAATTGTTTTTATATTTTTCAGAACAAAACAGCAAAATAAAAACCCAAAACAAGTATAACATAGGAAAAACCGATTAAAAAAAGTATTGTCGTTACTAAATAGTCAAAACAAAAACAGTAACTCGTAATATATTTAACCGAATGTTAATATCCGGACATCTTCCTGGCTTACGCATATGAAAACTCTCATGTGATTTGGACCAAAGAAGAAACTAGGAGATTTTTCTTTCTATTTCTTTATCAAAACGTGTTTAAAGCGTTGAATTGAATTGAACACAATCCCGATAATGTACATTAAGTCTATAATATGCCTCTTTAGAAGTTTAATTAATTTTATAGCATTTAGAGAAATGGAAAAAACAATAATTTTCTACTTCGTCTGTTTTTTTTCTTTTTGGACGAACGAAAATTTTGGCTATATTACGGAAGCGCAATCACACTAAATAAATTCCCTCTCTCGCATAGCACAACGTTAGACAACCCACTGAACTTTCTTGGGGATTGACGTCCAATATCAATCGAAAAAACTGGGTCTCTTTACTTCGAGAGCTCATAGTAAAAACCAGAAGCGATGAGATACAATATAAAAAGAAAAAAAAACATCGGGGGGGAAAATACATAACACAAAAATTACAACGTAGTGTGGAGCCACACAAACTTATCTATTTCATTTTAGTCTAGTTTCTTCTATTAGTATAATTTTCCAAAAAAACAAAAAAAAAATCCATACCCATATTTAAGAAGAATTTAAAATTTGCACGAGAACAATGCACAAGAACACTGCATTTAGAAAAACCCGTCTAACCGGAAATCCCTTTTTAGTATCCTAACGATAACATAACCTAAAGTTATGAAAAGGGAAGGGAACAGCGAATTCCCTATCCCGAAAAGATATACCCATATATACCTATCTACCTGCCTGCCTGCTTACCTCATCAGCCATGCCTTATCTTACGTCTGCGCTCTGTTACCTGCCCAGAAAAAAAGTCTCACGTACACACCTGGTGTGAAATATAAGCGTATCAAAAGAAATTTTATGCTGATACGGGTCTGGTGTACATAAGTCGGCCATATGTGAACTGGAAAGCATAGCATATTATCTCTATATACGTTATCAGTCTTTAGTAGTACCAGATGCTTGGATTCATTCTCTTGTCGTTGAATTTATATCAAATTTCCCTGGATGGGATTTATTTCTATACTCGTACCGTTTATTAGACCCTTGTAGATTTTAAGCCAACCTAATCATTACCATTAAAAATCTTTTATTCAAAATAGCGTTAAAATAACCTAGGAATAGTAAATAAAAAGCGAATCATTTTTAGCATACTGCTCATTTATTTGAAACATATATTTTACTACAATATCCGTTGAAATGAATCAAGTACTTTCCTTAACCAGCTAAAATATACTATAATCCAGTAACTTGTTAAACTTATTTTACTTTTAATATAATTAATTCTCCTTTACTGTTGTCATTAGGAACAATTTTGCCGATATTATAGTATTTTTAAAAATATATTACAACATCTTATACTGTCTAGTTGCTGAATGAAAAATTTTGCATTATCCAGGAATAATAATATTTTTTTTTTCTCATTTTTCTTTCGACATAAAATGAACGTCTTTCCTCTTTAGATTAATATTATTACATCTTTTGTTTTTGTTTTGTTTTGTACATTTATAAATGGCAGAAGTTTTTAACGTTTACAAAAATAAAAAATACTTTCGTTCCCCCTTTTTTTTATATAGATCTATTTTGATTTATTTGTTAAGTTAATTTGGTTCATTGAAATTTTATTTAAAATTTGTATTCTCCCAAAAATAAGTGATACTCATAGAGTTCCTTACAAAATATTTTCTTTTTTTTATTTAATTGAGAACTGAAATTTTTAATTGCATTTGCTTAGTCAAAAAATTTATTCTTAAAAAGTAGTATGTTCGTTTTTTTACATAAATCTAGTATATGGGATTAGTATCTATAAAAAGACACATTGAAGTTGTTTCTTTTCAGTTAAGTACTGTAACAAATTTTTTTTTCTTTCTTATAAAATTGAAAACTTATAAACCTCCTATGGACACAAAGAATAAAATAAAATATTCTTGCATCTTTTGGCACAACATCATAATTTTCTTGCAATAATAAGAAAATAAAATAAATAACAATTGAACAACACGTACAAAGCTATACATGTTTTGGTATGTACTTATAATAATAATAATAATAATAATAATAAAAACTGGCATGGAATTTTTTCAGATTCTGCACTTTTATTTATTTATATATTTATTTATTTATTTATTTTTTGTTTGTCAGCCAAAATTCAAATAGGCTTTTAAAGAATTAAAAAGGTGAAACGAAATTTTCTAGGCTTCATCTGAACGAACTATATTGAATGTTGTTGGAACTATATTCTAAGGAATTTCTAGATTTTTGTTTTGCGTTTTTTATATTCTTAACATCATTATGATGATGATGTTGGTGAAAATTGGCCGTCTGTTAGAAAAGGCGTTTTTCATATGAAAATAAACCATGTACATTACCCTCCAATTGAGCTGAATGTGTACGTTTCATAAATCGTAATTCACCAGTGTAAATCATTCGTCTATAATTAAAAATAATAAATATATATATATATTAAAAAAACTGTCTAATACTATATATAAATTATAATTTATTTACCTCAATTCAGAAACAGATCTAGCTCCAATATCTTGGCAACTATGCTGAAGTCCACATTCAAGATATGGTAGGAATCTTAAAGCAGATCCTTTGTCAACTATACTACCGCTTACACCCTGTGCTACTCGTAATTTATCAATTTCATTATGATAGTATCGGCTCATAGCGGCGCCTTTAGCATCTTTTCTTTCCATTGCTTCAAGACTTCCCATGCCACGGTATTTTTTTAATCGTACACCATCCGAAAAGAAATATTCTCCAGGAGCCTCTGAGGTTCCAGCTAATAGTGATCCCATCATAACGGCTGAAGCACCAAGAGCTATAGCTTTAACTATGTGTCCAATCGATTGAATACCACCATCAGCTATCACAGGTACACCATATCTTTTAGCATAGGTTGATACTTGATAGACTGCTGTTGCTTGTGGACAACCACAGGCCATAACTTCTTGTGTTATGCAAATAGAACCACTACCCATACCTACACGGAGTCCATCGACTCCAGCATTTATTAGATTTCTAGCCTGAGCTCGCGTAACAACTATTTAAAAAAAAAGAAAATATATAGATACAGATAATATAATTATAATTTTTAAAAAGAAAAAATTTCTTACCATTACCACCAATAACTTGAAGATTAGGGTATGTTTGTTTAATATAAGTAATCATATTAACTTGATAAATGGAATTTCCTTGTGAGGAGTCTAAAACAATAACATCTACACCATTAGCTACAAGTAATTTAAGTCTATCTTTATCTTCTGGTCTTGTACCTATAGCAGCACCAACAAGAAGCTGTTTATTACTATCTTTAGATGCATTCGGATAACTTCTTGCCTTTTTCAAATCAGTTCTTGCTATTAAAGCAACTAATTCACCAGCTTCATTAATTATTGGTAATTTACCTTTTTTACTTTTTTCAAGTATATGATTTGCTTCTTGTAATGTAACACCATTCGGTGCTGTTATCATATTATCAATTTTTGTCATTATATCACCCAATTGTATATCAAGTTGATTTTCACGGAAATCAATATCACGTGATGTTACAATACCAAGTAAACGTTCACCTAATTTACCATTTTCTGTAATTGGATAACCAGTAAAACCATTTTTACGTTTTGCATCTAAAACATCAGCTACAGTATTCGTTGGTGCCATAACCGATGGATCTCGTATAAAACCATGTTTATATTTTTTAACTTTATGAACTTCATTTGCTTGATATTCAGGTGAACAATTATTGTGAATAATACCAATTCCGCCACAGAGCTAGAAAAACAGTAAAATAAATTATAAATTCCTATATCCTAGTCAATTCTTTTCGTATATCTTTCTATCTATACGTGTAGTATAGTAATGAGAATTTTTTTTAATTTCAATTCTTAATTATTTATATGTATTTTATGTATCTTTTCAGAAAATATCTTAGACTTTATATAGTATTACTTACAGCCATTGCAATAGCCATATCGGCTTCTGTAACTGTATCCATGGGCGATGAAACTAAGGGTGCTTTTAAAGTGATACCCTTCGTTAAAGGGGAGGATAGATCAACCTCCTCAGCGGTAAAATCGATGTAACCAGGGAGAATTAAAAAATCGCTAAAAAACAAAACAAATCCCATATTTAAATTAATAATAATTTAGATAAATTAGATTATCTTACTTATAAGTAAGTCCTTCACTAGTCGAAAACAGCTCCTCACAGGATAATCCATCTTTTAATTCGTCATCAATATGGTTAGACATTTCTCTAGTAATTTGACTCATATTCTCTATATTTAAAATATTATTTATATTTTAAATAAAAATTTCACAATAAAGTTTTAATAAAATACTCTTTATAATTTGTTTACTACAACGTGATTGAAAAAAAAACGTCTACTAGACCTAACACGTGTTAACTAAGTCTATCTCTGGACTCTAAAAAAATTCCCTCGCTATTCGAAAGCTTTTGTATTGAAAAACGTGCTACACGCGGTCACAACAAATGTTAATAAGGAAAAATAAAAAAACAATAAAATATGTTAAATATTATTACGCCGAATACGTATTTATTTCAAATAAAAAAAAAATATAATATTTAATAATATCTTATTGTTATCGCACTGCTACCACTTCGTCTAATGAAATCCGGTGAACTAAAAGAAAGTCTAATATTTGTTCAAGGCGATTTGTACACTATGCGGCAATTAATCGATACGGCAAGGAAGCCTTATGAAAAAAAGTATAGGAAAATCTGCTCTTTGGCGCAATTATCTATGTTAAAATTTAAGTCTTTAATGGTTTCTAATTCCCACTGGTCAAAGATACACTTTTTCGCTCACATTATAAAATTATGTTATATACGAATGGTGTAATAATTGATTATTTAAATGCGCAAAAATTAAATAGGATTATTTTGTATTTATTAGGGGATTAAAAAACTATGTAATATTATAGGAGCCGACAATGAAAACTCTTATAATAGCACACTGTAGGAATCTTTTAGAATAATGTGTCTAGTACTTTTCTGTCCTAACCGGGGATATTCTAAAGCGTGACTGGGTGAGTCTTCTTCATGTAAGAGGAAATCTTTCCGACCTGTAGTTCAGTTACAGAAAGAAAAAAATCCCAGATTCTTATATTTTTTTATTACAAATACTACTCAGAGTTTTCTGCCAGAGAGTTTAAGATTTAGAATTACTTCATAAAAAACTCAACAAAGAAATAACTTGCTCAGTTCTTTGTGAGTTATGCTTATATATTTCTATGGTCAATTTTAAAAACCACGTGTTTTTTCCTTTCTCAAAAGTAAAGAAATTAAGAAATAAATATCAAAAGCCTCATATAACTCTTAGTAAATAGATTCTTCCGAGTAAATATTCGTTTACTTTTCCCTCTCAGAGTCGAACGATTGCTTAAAAGATCCAAGATGACGCAAGTTACCCCTTAAAAGCTAGCACAAGGATTTCTTCTAGTAGCCCCTTGGTGTGGTAGTGTACTCAGCTCTTTCGAGTTACCAGAAGCTATATGAGATTTTTTGAATAAAAGGGAAATATTTTTTTAAAAAAAACTTTTTCTAGACGTTTTTTTTAAAAGTTACATTCCATAGAAATTTACCTATAGTAGTCACATCCAGAACTAAAACGAAATAATATCCTACATAATTTACTATATTAAGTCTTAAACAAAAATTCAAATACCTTTTCCAACAAGAGTATCTTTTATCTAATTAATACTTACTATAAAATAAAAAACGATACACTACAAAATTACTATTCAAAATTAGTTAATTGAAAATCCCATATTTTTATCTGTTAACTATTTTCTGTAGTATTTAAATTCGGTATCAAGATCAATGAATTACCACTATCAATTGTAATAAAACGCATGTTTGTTTTCTTCCGTTATTTTATTGTTATATATTACAAAATTTCCATACCTAAAAAAAACAACAAAAAAAATATGCTACATAAGCTCCGCTTCTTTTATAACATTTTAAACAGCACCATAATTTTTAATAGGACTTTAAAAATACAATTAGCAAAATTTTTTCTAGTGAATATTTTTGCAAATCTGCTTATTTCTATTTCCGTATTTTAGCTAAAAGCTCCAAATATTTTATAAATTGTTATGTTAAACAAATAAAATTAAATGGAATGAAACTACAGAGAACGGAATGTAAATTTTTTTTCGAAAATATATAAATCTATGGAGCAATTTTATTATTACTACATTTTTATTTTTTATTTTTTTTTATTCAAATTAAAATACTATACATTTCCACTTTAATTATATCCAAATATTTTTTTTATTTAATTCATACGTTCTCTTTGAGCTGATAGAAGAAAATCATGATGGTTTCATTGAGCATTTGTGTTTAAGCAAAATCTTTATTATTTACCTTCCTTTACTTTATTTTATTTTTTTTTTATAATTCTAGGAACCTCGATACAACCGTTTAAAAAAAATACATTTTTTTTCTTCCATGGAATAATTTTACAATACAATCACCTTGATATTAGTGTAAATTTCTGATCACATTCAGCTTAAGTATTTTTTTCCCCCATTTTTAATTTATAATAAAGCCCTTTCTACTTAAAATAATCACAACCCCATCCCTTTTCCAAACAAAAAGAATGTTTAAACTCTGACTTTACCCTTATTATTTTTGTATTATTATTTTTTTTCTATAATTAAAGTTGAATAAATCCTGTCATGGCATGAGTATATCTGTTTAATATAAGATTAAGCATAATTTCATTTATGTTTCGAATAAGCCACAAAAATTAAAATCAAATTAATATTTTCAAATTATATAACCGTTGCTAACATTTACAAAATTTGCAGCATCCAATTGTCGTATTATTTTCATCTACTGGATACGGACCTCTCATAAAAACGTCTATTAGCTGGCAATGTGAGCTGTTTTTTTGGAATACAAATTGGTAAGTCCATAATTTTACTATTTTAGTATTTGTGGGTTTCTTGATATTACCTTATGAGGACATCAGAATCATGTATAACTTCTCCATCGCAATTCCATTGGCTAGTTTTATTATCTGCAACACTAATCGGCTGACATGATCCATTAATACTATTACCATCTATTGGAGGTTTTTGTGCACGAAAATAGAATTTTTTTGTTCTATGTAGTTCAACAAATGGTAAATCTCGCTTTAATTAAAAAAAGTAAACAAAGAAAACAAAGAATTATCTACTAAATATTATAATATAATGCTATATTACTTACAATATCATTATTTCGACTAATCATAGTTAATAATAATCGTATATTATTAAAAAACGTTGTATGTCGAACGACTATAATATCAATATATCCATCACCTAGATGACCATATCTTGAGAAACCATTCGGGCTACGTGAACATGAACAGGAAATATTAGCTCCACTTATCATAAAAAATCGTCCACGAACATTTTTCCAATTAATATCATTTGAATCATTTGATAATTTTCTTCTATCTTCTATATCGGGTGTCATTAAAATATAATCAATACTATCACTGCTAGCATTATTATTATTTTTTAAATTTATCGGATTTACATCAGATTTATTATCTTTTTGATTTTTTATACAACGTACACAATCTGCATAACATTTTATATCATTGAAATTATTTTCAGTTGTATCTTGTTGTGATTGAAATACAATTTCACCTTCATATCCATTGTTAGCTATTAATTTTTTGAAACCTTTTAAGAAGAAACAAAAATAAAATGATAAAATTATTCGTTGCTGTTATACACTAAAGAGTAAATATTTAAAATTTTTAACAATTTTTGTATTATATATAGTATAGTAATTTTGAACATGTAGTGTAGTGTTACAGCAATTTATGTTCTATTATTTGTAGTAGTAAGTATAGTATAATTTGTGTAGTTTTTATATAGTAGTTATTTATTGTAAATAGTGTTGAGATTTTTTAAATATTTAAACCTTAGTGTGTAACAGTATACCTTTATAATATTAATCTACCTGAATAATCGTAACGTTTTGGACCCATCCAACGGAATTTTTCACTCTCATAGGCAACATCACCTAGATATCCATAGGACATAACGCTTGCAAATAATTTAACCAATCCATTGCTATTGCATACACTAGATAGATCTAGACCACGTTTCTGTCCAAGTATTATATGAATAACAGCCGTTCTAACATCAGTCGTGCCATGAAGGCAATAAGATACAGTATCAGTACTTCCAGCGGGTATAACACCAATTGGTAACGTCGGTTTCGGAATGTATTCAGGTCTTAAAGAGTCCATACCCAATTCTTTGATACGACGATATATTAAACCATTAAAAACTTCTGAAAATGTTCCATCACCGCCAGCACAGCATACAGCATCATATTGATCTAATGATTGGCTCATTATAATATCACGTATTTGATTAGCTCTCTGTGATATAACACAGCTAACATCGATACCGGCCAATTGAAATAATGGTTTAGCATATTTTTCATAGACTACCAAAGCCTGTTTACGTCCACCATAAGGATTTATAAACATTAATATTCTTTTAGGACGTTTCTGTTCATCAATTAAATCTAATAGTGTTTTATACCATAGCTGTATTATACGATTATCATTATTATATAATGTAACTAAACATTTTCTCCATTGATTATGACCCTGTCGGGAATTTTCTACACGTTTTCCATAGTATATATTTAATACTAGGGCCTCATTAGATTTTGGTCCATCGATTGTATCTATCGATTCACCCAATGGACTCCTTCCTGGAATTTCTTGTTCTATATTTTGGAATGATCGTCTTACAGAACACGTTTTACGACGTCTTGAAATTTTTACAGCAATTATATCACTAATTGAGAGGCTAGTTTTATCTGAAATATCAATTTATTGAGTATTATCTACGATAAGAATGAATAAGATTTGAATTTATGTTAGTGATAACTAAAAAGAAATATCTTAACTATTTTCAAGCAGGAATTTTAAAATTTATAAATTATACTTACTACCCTTTGAATTCTCCTTTTCCCAAACAACTTTATTGTAATGTAATAATACATGGAATTTTTTTTTATTTATTAAAAATGAATTAAGTAAAACATCGTTCTGTTGGAAATTTTTCTCGTATTGCCCCATATCACGGAATTGTTTCATAGAAGCGATAATTCAAGGCAACTTTGTTTATAATTTATTCATTTAAAAGTGTGGGATTCATAATAATAATAATTATAATTATAAAAAAATTAAATCCATCCGTCATAATAAGATTAATAAAATCGAAAAATTATATATCATTTTGCAGGTATGTAGAGAGTATCACAGATGATCTGGAAATTATAAATAAATTTTAATTAAACATTTAATCTATGATATATTGAAAGTTAGCGAAAATCTAGTGATAAATCTCAATAAAAAAAATTTTATAAAAGGCATCCATATTCCTATTTAAATGAAAATACACTTCTTAATCATCTTAACTCAATATTCAAGACAATATTCTCAGAAACTGATGAAATCTAAACCTGCAACATATTTTTCTGTGTGGGTATTTCTTTTAATGAATATAATAAAATGCAGTTCACCTGTAAACTAGGTGTAGGTCAAAGATTCAATAGGCAACAACAACAAATTTGGGTCTTAACCGGTTTAACCTTTTCTACGCACCTTAATGAAGTTCTCGCTTTTTTTCTTAAACATAATAAAACGATTAAAATTTCGTGTTTTTCAGAGCATATCTGGTCAAAATTCAAGGTTGAAGAAGACCTTTTCTTAATGTAGAAGGCCCTTATTTTATTTTATATAAATTTAAATAAAATGTATTTAAGAAATTAGTTTTTGCTTTTCTTATATCTATGCTCTAATTATACAGAGAACGATTTTTAAAGTCCTATATTTCCTATGAAACCCATAAAATAATTTAATTCATTGCATTAGATACCCACAAAGACAATTCTTTTAAGAACCTACGTTCTTTTAAGAACCTACGACTTCACAACATTTTTAATTTATTATTTTCTATATCCATACAATTGTGAACACATTAATAATACTAGTACATTTAATAAAAGAAAGAAAACTTCTTCTCTTCCTATTCCGTGTTAAGAAAAACGTGTTTAATTTATTAAAAACATCATATAATAACTTGGAATTATTAAAAACTGGTTTATTTTAAACAAGATAAACACCAAAAAAATACGCAAACATCTTGAATAAACACAAAGAACATGACGAAAATAATTTTATTTATTTATTTTGTTTTTTGTTGTTGTTAGCAACTGATAAAATAAAAGTGTTTTACGCGGCACAGGAAATTTAATTAAATGTTTTTATTTAGAAAAACTTGTAACTAAAAATTTTCTAGAAAATAATTAATGTCACAAAAAGAAAAGAAGATATTTTACTATTTAAATATAATATTATTGGATTTCTATAAGTCTATTTATTTCTTAAGAAATATTCTTACATTGTTTTCTATTTTCTTATTTCTTTGAAGATTGTTTTAATAAAAAAGGAAAATACTCTTTTAGTTTTATTTTAAAGTAATTTAAATACTGAGTTATCGGAATCGTTTTATTTAACTTATTACTAATGTAAATAATTTTTTTTAAAAAACGCGTGTTAAAAGGGTAGATATTTTTATTAAAAATGATTTATTTCACTTAAGAGTTTCATCGAAGATACCGTCTTCGAGTGGAGACAACGTCGTACTAGAAAATACCGCACTCTTCACATCTTGGAGTAGTCTTAAGAAGACTCAAGTATTCTTTTTCTTTCTTGAGTATATTTTTCCTTTCATTTTATTTTATCTTGTATTAATAAAATTTCATTCATCAAAAACAAGTTAAAATTTTCAGATTGAAAAACACTTTCCAAATCAGATATGATTTATGAAATAATTTTATCGCTGTTTTGTTTCGTTTCTTAAAATTAAGTAAGTTATTCAGATAAACTATTGTTTTATATCTATCAAGAACCGGTGTTTCTTCCTTTTCGAGTTTACATTTCTACAGATAAAAGATTTATTTATTTTTTAATATATTTTTAATTATACTATAATATGATCGTTGAACTATATTTAGAAACAAACTACTGGATATTAAACACTATATAAATTATAGTTTAAGGTCATATTTATGAGAAATATCTTCTTCGCACAGAAAACAAAATAGGAAAAACAACTTACCGTGCACATTATAGTTAAAATATTTTAATATTTTATTTAGAACTTATTGGTTTTAAAAAAAATAAAAATACTATAAGTTATTAAATAAAACTACTAGTATAATTGGAATATCCAGAAGAATCTTTTGCAACAAACTTTTTTACACAGAATACGGAGAATTATGATGAAAGATATTTAGATGGAATTTTATTACACCTCCATAGAGCGCATGACACGCTATTGAAGACCAGATCTATAAAATGTTGCTGTAAAGCTCTCTGTAATGAATCTCATTGAAATGGGAGTGAAATAGTTAAAAGTCTCTAAAACTGTAGTAAAACAGTTCCATTAAAATTACTACCTACATTTCTCTCAAAAAAAAAAATCTTTTAGTTAAATTACATATCTACTAATTTTTTTTTCTTTTATTGGAAGTACACCTTAAGAAACCTGTAGATTGCTTGAAGGACGTCCGGTTTTTGTTAAATACATTCTAATTTTGCAAACTTTTCATTTATTACAACTGCTGAAAGATAAAACAAACCTTGTACATACATGGGATTACCTTGAGATACTTTGCTTATAATTTCTCGTAATATCTTGGACGAAATTTTTACTATAAATGGTAAACCGAATAAAAATAGCATAAAATAACCCTGAAGATATTGAACGAAAAAGAAATTTTCTTTTTTATTTATTAGAAAAGTCTGGTTAGTAAGTTTTCTTTTCGACTGGTAGGTATCAAATAATTCTTCATTAAAAACAAAATACTTTTCATCTATGGTAAATAAAACTAAATCTATTTTTTAAACTGGCTAAATTTATGTAATTGTTATTATTGGTTCAATAGTAATGAAAACAGCTGTCTTCACCTTGAAAAATATTCATTCGTTACAAATTATTCTACTATAGTTTTTTTTTCATTTTTTTTTATTACCTTCTCACAGACTACAAACAAAGTAAATTATGCTCTTCCCCTATTCAAAAAAGAACAAAAAAAAATCTTTTTATCTAGAGTCGTAATGGTGTCGTACTTGTAGATAAAATGAAGCTTTTTCGATATATTGCCAGTCTAAATGAAGATATCTTAACATTTTACTTAAATTCATAATAATTTTCAATAAAATAACTATGGAATAATTAAAAATATAAATTAAATATTTTCATTATTTATATTTATTAATAAAATTCCTATAATAAATTGATTAGACATAGAAATTAGATAAAATACTAAAATATAACTGGCAATGCTGTTGTTCAAAAAACAAAAAAATGTTTCTTTTTTCCTTTTATAATCATAAACATAAAAAACAAAAGAATTACACTTAAACAGACTATTGACAACTATTGAATAAAATTCCATTCGGTTAATTGAAAAGAAATTTAAACCCGATTGAAAATATCTAAAGGTATAGAAGTTTTTATATTTCGTTTTTACCGGCTGCGTGACGACAACGAAAACCATCATCAAGGTGCTCTGTTCGCGGTGCCACACATGCTCCGTGGTGTATACCACGTTCGAGTATATCCATTTATATTTTTATATCCCCTGGCTGAGTTTTTCGCTGGGTGTTGTATCTGAATCTTTTTCCCACATTTTGTTAGAAGCTAAAACAGATTTAGTGCATAAAACTTGAACAGAAGAAGGTTTTTTTCGTAGATTTTATCAATTTTATCAAGTGTGTTCGACCAGAGATTAGAAAATAAATAAATAATATAATATAATATATTTATTTAATTTAAATACAATGATATAATGTGTAAAAGTTGAAAAAAAAATATAATAATAATAGTTAATGAAATTTTATCAGATAAAAAAAAAAGAAATCAAAGTAAATAAACGGAAAACACTTGGAAAAATTTATAAGAAATCAAATCTATACCGTGAAATTTTTATTTTTAATTTTTTTTTTAAGATATTATAATTTGTTTTACTATTTCCGGTTTTAATTTTTGTCGTTCGTTTCATTTTCCTTTGTTGTTTTTTTTCTTTTCTACCTTAATAAAGTTGCGTAACCGGTGTAGAATCTTACGAAAAATTCGCCAACGAAAGCAGAAGTTCGAGTGTTATAGATTTTTTTCGTTTTTTTTTATTTTCTTTATTTTCTTGTTCGATATTTAATAGATTTGAATTATAATTTAATTAAAAATAATAGTTTTTGTCATTTGGTTTCTTTTTTACTATAAAATTATTTGTTTATTTGTTTTCTTTTTCTTTCCTCTTTTTTAATAAAAAGGACCAACATTTTTCAGGAATCTCAATTTTGTCACTTTTGGTCTTGAAGTGATATTTTCAAATATAATTTATGAATTAGAAGATATGCATAGTTCCTAAACAAAATATTAATAAATAATAAACAAAGGCCGACCAAAAAAATTAATGTGAATTTCGTTTTAATTGCCGACAAAAAAAGAAAAAAAATTAGTAGTGAATGTTCGAAATCTAAGATCTAATTGAAAATCGTTAGTCGCTGATCGCTAGTTGAATCGTTCGGTGGGTTTAAATTCCCTACGCGAATTATTTTTGTTTGTTTGTTGTTTCGTTTTGGTTTTTATTTTTCGTAAATTAATTTTAGTGGACATTTGCAGAAAAGAATAGATACAACAATAATAATAATAAAATAAAACTGGGCAAAAGAAAAAAAAGCACCCCTTAAAATCTATAATCAAATTCGGTCAAGGAAAAATCAGGTATAAATTAAAAGAGAGTGTTTCTTTTAATAGGATTATCTCCTGTTTTTTTTATATATTCATTAACTCATATAACCAGAGTTGCAGTAAAAAACAGAATCTCCAAAGAAAAAAAATAATTGTATCCCAAAAAAAGAAAATTAAATTAAAAAATGTTATCTCTGGTTCGAAACGTTAGAACCGCTGCCATCCAGAGGTGAGTCTCCCAAAAGATCCATAAAATTGATGCAATTTTTTAAAAATCGATCGACAAGTAAATTAGAAAAAATAAGGAGTATATGTTCTTCTCATCGAGCAAATTTATTTTTAAATCGCATGTTGTTACTACAAAAATAATTCAAATAGCAGTGCAAACTACTTGTAAAATTTAAATAGAAAATTTTCTCTCATTATTTTCTTAATTTTTAGAAAATTTAATTACGTAATGAAAAATATTTTTGGTAATATTCTCAGAAGATAGTTGTTGTTGCTTTTTTTATGAGTTTTTTAAAAATTAATTTAAAATTCTTATTATCTATAAAATAAATAATATTCAAGACGATTTCTAATCGTGTACGACACCTTTTTGGAATACTTAGAATTTATTTAATGCTTATCTAAGACTACAATTTTTATTTAAAATATACAAAATGAATTAGTATGCAATTTCTACTTATAGTCGTGTATCTGTTTAAAAAATTCGTTATTTTTCAAATAAATTCAAAAGATGTATGTTAATTCTAATTTGCTTGGTCTAAAGTATACATTTAATTGCATTAATTAAAACTCTTTTTTGTTTCAATTAAAAAAACCTTATCTCTCAGATGCGGTGAAAGATGCATCGCCAGCGTTATACCAGAGCTCAATATAAATGATTTTGAGGTTAAAAATGAGCCTGTTTTAACTTATACCAAAGGTTCCAAAGAACGTAAAGATATCGAGGAGGCTCTTAAACGTACAGCATCAAAATGCCATGAAATTCCGATTGTTATCGGTGATAAAGAGATTCGTACGAATGATATAAGATATCAAGTAATCCCACATAATCATTCGCATAAATTGGCGAAATTTTATTATGCTGATACGAAATTAATTCAATCTGCTATTGATACAGCAGTTAAAACACAAAAAATCTGGGATAAAACTCCAATTAATGAACGTTTAAGGATTTGGGATCGTGCTGCCGATTTAATGGCCGGTGAATATCGTCAAGAATTAAATGCTGCTACAATGTTGGGCCAATCGAAGACTGTGATACAAGCTGAAATCGATTCAGCAGCTGAATTGATTGATTTTATTAGGTATCTAGATATACTTCCCTTCAGAAAATATTCTATAGAATCTTATATTAAAAAAAACATGTTCTATTAATAGAATGAATGCCTACTTCCTGAAGGAGTGCACAAAATATCAACCGATCAGTGAAAATATAAAAGTAACTAGAAATTCGATGCGTTATCGTGGTATAGATGGTTTTATAGCTGCAGTCAGTCCATTTAATTTTACTGCTATCGGTGGTAATTTATCTTACACACCAGCATTAATGGGTAATTCGGTATTATGGAAACCATCTGATACAGCATTATTATCAAATTGGATTATATTTAAAATAATGCGTGAAGCCGGTGTACCACCAGGTGTTGTAAATTTTGTTCCAGCCGATGGACCAGTTTTTGGAGATACAATTACAGCCTCACCTTTCCTTGCTGGTATTAACTTCACTGGATCTGTCCCGTAATTATTTATTTACCAAAACAAAAAAAAAATAATAATAAAAAAAAATATAATGAAATTAAAAAAAAAATCTTATAAATTTTTGTAAAAAATATAGATATATTTTTTTGTATAGATATATATTTTTTACAAAAATTTAATAGATTTTTTCCTTCGTTATATAGAACATTTAATCGTTTATGGCGACAAGTCGGTGATAATATCGATAAATACAATAATTTTCCACGGTTAATCGGCGAATGTGGGGGTAAGAATTACCATTTTGTCCATCCATCGGCTAACATTGAAACTGTTGTAACATCAACAATACGTTCAGCATTTGAATTCTGTGGGCAAAAATGTTCAGCTTGTTCAAGGATGTATGTCCCAGAATCTCTATGGTCAAATGTGAGTTATATAAACTATTTCGAACAGGATAACACCATTATTAATAATTTATTATTATTATTTTTTTATTACTACCTTACTATTAGATAAAAGAAGCACTCCTTGAAAAACTTAAAGGAATAAAAATCGGTGATGTTACCGATTTTACAAATTTCACAGGAGCTGTTATTGATGATAAAGCATTTAAACGTATTACATCGTATATTGAACATGCTAAAAATAGTAAAAATCTAAAAATAATCGGAGGTGGAAATTATTCAGATAAAATTGGATATTTTATTGATCCGACTATTGTTGTTACCAAAGATCCATTAGATAAAATAATGCGTGAAGAAATATTTGGTCCAGTATTAACAATTTATGTTTATAAAGACAATGATTTGAAAAAAGCAATGGATCTTGTTAATATATCAACTAAATTCGCCTTAACTGGAGCTGTTTTTTCTCAAGATGAGTATGTTTATAACTACAAATTCTATAGTAGAACAAAAACGTACTAAAGGAATTAATTTAATTAAATTCCTATAGATCATTTTTACGGGAAGCTTTAGACGAATTTAAAATGACTGCTGGGAATTTTTATATTAACGATAAATCGACAGGATCTGTTGTAGGACAGCAACCTTTTGGCGGTGGTCGTTTATCTGGTGAGTTCTGAGAATTTTCCTTAAGGGAAGATGCATCTAGTAATTCATCTAATATAAAGCTCAATTCGCCATAATTCACTAATCCATTCAGTAGTAATTGTAATAGGGAAATTTTTTCCTAACTGCCTGCCGTTTAATGTCTCATGCTTTTTATCATAACTAATAGTTTGCTTTTACTCCGCTTATATAATAAATCATGGGTATTGAAAATTATTTCTTAACTTTTTTTTTTTGCTTTATTCTCCTTTATGGTACATTTAATTTCTTTTCAATGCTTGGTATAATTTTAATATCACTTTGTAAAAATATAGTGCCTGTGCCTGCTCATTTCATTCATTGTATATAGAGATTCATGCAAAACGAAAAAGATAATTATAGATAATATAAAGTATATCTTCTATGGAAAACGTGTACTATATTTTTTCAGGGACGAACGATAAAGCCGGTGGACCGCACTATGTTTTGAGATGGACATCGCCGCAGGCCATCAAAGAGACTTTTGTTCCACTTCGAGATATCGAATATCCTTACATGCGAAATTAAATTGAAAAAATAATAATAATAATGTTATATAATTCCTATTCTTTCCCGTTACAGTATATTTATATTATTATTATTATTTTTTTTTCTTTTCCGTTTTATTACATTAAATTTAAAAAAAATGAAATTATATTAGAAATCTCTGATGAGCAATTTTAAAGAATCTCAGTACACATTTTCAAATGCACGAGAAATTACAAAATAAAAGCATTTTTTTGTGTACTTTTCACAATATTTGAGAAGAAAAGAAAAAAAAAACAAGCAAGAAAAATAATAATAGTAATAACGAAAAAAAACTCAAATATGTAGAAATTGTTAGGTATATGACATAATTTTGCTGTATATGTTTTCTTGTTTATTTTTGATTCTTGTTTAATGAGTGATGTAGTCGAGATAGGAACGGTTTTGTTTAATTTAATTATCTTTTTGTTAATTAATTTTACCTATGAATCTCTCCTCTCACCGTAAATAATTATTTAAGATTTCATTGGACCTGACTTTGTTTATGAATATGAATCGGCACTGTGTATGAATTTAATAGAGAGAATTCTACGGAAAAAAAGCAAAAAAAAAAAACAATTAAATAAAATTGATATCTTTGTCCCAGTGTTATAAAAACTGTTTGTCCATGGACCTTCCCTTGTAATCCTAAAAAGAAAACACAAAATCCCTGTCTTTTAAGCAACATATTTAGTCTATATAGTTTTTTCCATTTTCGTTTTTTAAATTCTATTAATAATATAAAAACAAATACCACTACGACGGTTTAATTTATAAAAAAAAAAAAAAATCCTCACTGTTTTTGCATACATACGTGTAATTTATTTGTTTTGGATTCCTCAGCCTTTAATATTGCATTTTTTTCTCTTTTTAATTTTTATATAGTTAAAATTGAAAAATTAAAGAACTTAAGTGGAAAAAAATACATAACAAAATAATAGTTATGAAATAAAAAATAATAAATGGACAAATCTAGTCAATTTGTTAACCAATAAATTCCACTAGAGCGTATTATTATTTTTTTATTTGCTTTTAATTTTCTTCAAAATTTTTACTTTGCCGATGAAAATATGCAGAAAAGACTAAAGAAAAATGTGAAGGGATATTTTTGTACAGAACTTTATACAAAAAAAAAAATGAAGCATTCATTTCGGCAAGTGATAAATAAATTTAAACAAACAAATACAAAAGGAGCTGAACTGGATAAAGATTCCTTTTAACGTTATTTGATTAGTTAATATGTTTGATGAAAACAAAACTAAGATATAGTGCGAAATATTATGGGAAAAACAAAAACATTTTATTTATGTAAGACGATGAGTTTAGCAATAAATAATATAAAAATGTTGTATATAAACATGAGTGAGTCTTTTACTACCATCATCCCTTTGGTAAATTTAAATTCTTTTGTCACGTTAATCGGCTAATTTTATTTTCTAATAATTTTTTTAAGGAGAATTATAAAAACTAAAATACCACTAAAAAAGGTTTTAGAATTTTTATTTATTTATTTATTTATTTTTTTTACATTCTTTCTGCTCATATGGTGAGAAGTTTTTACATGCGTCAAAATACTGATTTTTTATCATTTGTTTTGTTTGTTCTTGAGATCTTGACTTTCTTTGGTATAATTTTATTTTTATTTTGTAGACTAGGGAAATATTGAGTTAAGGAAAGTTCTCCCCACGTTTCAGGCAATTTTATAACAAATGTGAATGCCCTAAAATCTTTAAGAAATGGCTCAAGTTGCTGTTTTTTTTCCATGCTTCTTAAGCGTTTGTGCAATTGGCAAATTAATTTTTGTTTTTTCATTTTTATATTTACAAAAATATTTCTCATATACACATTCTAGGCATTTAAAATGTTTTTTTATTGATCAGTAGTTTACTTCTATAATTTAAATTTAATTTCAATGCTGTTTTTTTTTTCTTCTTCGTTTTTAATTTTACTCTTTTTATTTACTTTTTTTTTAAACCATGGTATGGTTTTGTTTTTTGTGAAAAAATATTTCTTCATTTTCTTTTTTTAAATTGTGCTTGTTTTGAATCATTGATTTCTGTGAGATATGCAGTACTATTTAAAAAACCCTTTAATGGACTTTGTCCTCGTTTTCTTAAGAATTTTTTAATAATCATACTCATAATTAATTTTACGACGATTTAATGATGATTGAAGTTATATTTTTACACATATTTAACGTATTTATATCCATACTCATAATCATTTTTTTTTAATTAAATTTAGCACGGAACTAACAGCGTTAACCATGAAAAAATTTTTTTCTGTTTATTCTATTTGGAAAAATTTCTTTAATTTTATTATGATATCAGATAGTGGAATTTTTATTTGTTTTAGAATCTATTTTTGTTAGTATCCAATCAAGACTGTTTTTTTAATTGCATTGTAGAAATAGGGGGTATATCACTTATGAGTCTAAAACTACAAGCAAAAAAGGGTTTTTAATCTTCCTATTTTTTGACACGTTTTTTAAACATAGTTTTCTTTCAAATAGTTGCAATAAATATTTAAAGATGACTGTGGACGTTATCAGTCTGATTAGTATTTTTTTTATTCCAAAGAGAGCAAAATAAATATTTGTAATATTATTATAATTTCTTTAATCAGACCTGATCATTATGTTTTCGTTTATCTTTGGTTAAATCACATCCATTTTCAATATCAAAACCAGGTGATGTTGTAGTACCTGTTGTTTTTGTTGTTGCTGTTGCTGATGATGAGGGTATCAGACTTAATTCTGCTGTTGAACTATTTATAGGACCAAAATCTAAACGTTTCTGAATTATATTATTACCCTTATTAATTGTTGTTGATGTTCTAAATTGTATAGGGGCACTATTGGTACCATCAGATGATTGATTATTATTATTTATATTATTTTGTTCTTTTTGTTGCTGTTGTTGATTATGTACACTTGTTAACATTGGTACAGTGACAAAATCAGCTTGAACTGATGTGGACGGTACGGGATTATTTTGTTGAGCACCTATAATACCAATATTATGGCTATCACTCGATAATTGATTTGTATAAACAATCCCAGTTTGATTTTCACCCATATTATAATTTGGCGGCTGTTGTTGGGGTAATGTTTGATTATTTTGTGATGATGATGATGATGATGCTTGAACTAAAGTACACGATGGTTGTCCATAACCATTCTCTGGAATACGTACAACTGATTCATAACTAGGTGGTGGTCCATACAATTGATAATATGGGCATTCCTGCTGTTGACGACGTGTCTCTAATTCAGATGCACTATGATATCGTACAACAGATGCTGTATAATAATTTGGCGGTGGACCCATACCATTAGCTGGAAAAAAATATTTATATATATTTAAATATCTCTTTATTTTTTCTTATTATAAAAGCATAAATTTAAGATAATATATCGGTTAGATTTAAACCTTTCCAAATTCTTTGAAAATAGAATGAATTATCAGCTGTATTTCTATCTATTGAACGATTTCGTCTTGAATCTAAAATCTGTTGACGATTCTGTCTCTCAAAACTTGGTGGTAAGGACGGATACGATGATGTTTCATTATGACGGCAGAATTTGTACCACCAGCTACCACCAGAACATAGCATAAACATGAATATTAATAATAACCTATGGAGAAAGAAATAGAATTAAATAGTTTTACTATTATTATATTATATGAAAAGAAAATATTATTTTATTATATCAGTAAAAACTATAAATCGATTAAAAATCATTCATAGAATTAATATGGTCACTTCAGAAGATTCACTATGTATATATAAAATTTAGCAACAGATTATCATTCAACTATAAAAACTTTCAATGTCATGAAATATTTCCATAAACAAGCAATCATTTGACCGTGAGAAAATGAATCCTTGAATTTTTTTTTCTTTTTGTTTTTTTTGTTTTTAGTATCGAATTAAAACATAAATTAGTCGATGAAATCAATGTCACGACCATAGAAAGCTTTTGAAAAGGGAGGGTATTCATTTTACAGTATATAAAATCGATTATTATAGTTATTAATAATATTACTTTTGTATTTATTAAAAAAAAAACAATAACACAAAAACTGAATTATGCTCACCAATAATACCATAATTGATAAAATTGAAAGGCCAAATGAACGCAACAACCAAAATGGCAACAATATTCATTTCGAGCACATATAAAATACTTCGGTTCACCATTCGATTCCAAAGAACAATATTTATTAGCCGATGCCTATATTTAAAAATAGCTAGTTAATAATAGAGAATAAATTCAATTAAATGTCTCTTGTATCATACCCTTCCTAAATTTAGGGCGAATATGAAAAAAATCCAGTGGCTCATTATGCTACAAATCATGTTACTTATGTTTTTCTTTTATTTCCCGTATATTTAATCAAATTAAACGAATAATATCCGATATTATCGGAATTAACACGATTTTTTTTTCTTTTTTTTCGCCACTCTAAATAAGTTACATATCCATTAAGTAAGATTAAATTATTCAAAAAGGATACAAAATCCAACAAATTATTTTAAATGTATGTGTTAATTCCATCATATTTATTACATTTCCACAAAAAGTTTATCCTTTTAAAACAATAAAATAAATGTTTTTTTTCCTCTCTCTTTAGTAGTTACTTTTCTTATATATTAATATTATTTTATATAGTGAAACATATGATCGAATAGAAGAATTCATAATATTTTGATAATATTTTTATTTTTGGCGGGCATTTATATTTTATTTGTGCACATATTCTCCTAAAAGAGTTTTTTTTTTCAATATTGTTACTACATTATTTTTTTTCGAATACCAAAAAAATTTACACATTTCTATTATAAGTCTATGTTTTTATTTTACACTCCACAATTTTTATACAGGATAATTTAAAGATGCCTATAATCACACTTTATAAAATTTTTATCACCCAAAAAAACAATAGCACATTAATTTAAATTCACTTGACCTTTAATAGCATAATTTTGATTTTTATCATTACATCAATATTAAATTCTTTTTGGGGAATAAAAAACAAGCAAAGGTATAGAATGAAATATTTTTTGCGATTAGCGAATCCTTTAGAATTTTCGCTGTATCCTGCTTCCTGCAAGCCAGTGGGATGTAAACTGGGTATCATCTGGTTGAATGGTACTGGATGGCGATTCTACGGTAAGCTGGTGCATTTTCTTATATGCTGTATATCCCCTCGAAAAAAAAGGTATTATATGTATTTATATGAAATTGTTCCTACACGCGTCACAATCATACAACACTCTACTTCCTTCTTTTATTAAGGAAAAAAATCCAAAAAATAAAACCGAGTTTCTCTAGGGAAAACAAGGAAACTAAAGAAAGGATAAACAAATGATTTTCCCTTTTCTCATATCAGGATAAAGGAGAAACACTCTATAACCTGGAATATATAAGGACGTCCTGTTTCCTTTGCAACCTCTCGCTTTTACGAAAGCGAACAACTAGCAGGATTATTCCTGTGCTTTTTAAGGAAAAGGGACCTTGGGCTTTCAAAGGTCCTTTTTCTCATAAACGTTGAACATTTTGAATAGCATTTCAACGTTTCAAGGGGAAACTAGCTGAAATTGATAAACAAAGATTTTGTCCTTTTACCGTACAGTACGGATTATATAAAATGACTTCCTAAGAGTCTTTTAATCCTTCAACAGAATTACATAAATTATTTTTCCCGAAATTCAATAGCAATAGGAAGGTTTTAATAGAAAATATCCTATAAAAATAAATCTCAGTAAATTGCAGTTTTTCATTTTATTCATTCAAAATAAAATAAGTGCATACATTGATTCTATTTTTTTTTATTAAATTCAATTAAATAATACACCTCTGATGAAAAACGTATTCGTAACGACATTCTGCAGTATAACAGTTCTAAGTATAACAATTTACAAGTTTTTATAGGAATTCCGTTACAAATCATCTTAAGATAGTAATTCCCGATAAATTACATCCACATTAACTGCAAATAATTAATAATAATTAATAATTTTTATATTATATTTAATTCATTTAAATGTCATTTCATTTAAAGTGTAGTTATTTTTTTATACATTTAAATATCTAGTGAACTTAGCGATTTTTAATTGCTATAATCCTTAATAAAATTTGTTGCTAGCAACATTCGGAATTCATTCGGAATATTCTCTCTTGCAACATTCACCGATTTCAAAATGCACCAATCGTAACGGTTCTTCTTTCTGCAAACATTCAACACTCATTTAGTCCTTTCGCACCTCTCATCGATTGCAGTCGGCCCAGTGCATCGCTGGTGATTTTAAATTTAAATAAAATGCCTGAAATTATTGTGAATTTGTGTAATTATTCTATAAATGCCTCTATTAAATAATTTGAGTAGAAAAGTGTTAAATTGTGATAATAATAATTTATAATCGAAATGTGTTGTGAAAATGTGCTTCAGATAACGGTAAAACCGCGAGTGTTAA
>MNCL01000325.1:0-66162 GCA_001932985.1 Proctacanthus coquilletti
GCCAGAAGACATGGTAAAGTGATTTTGTTACACGACAATGCTCCGTCTCACACAGCAACACCAGTGAAAGACACCCTGAAATCGCTCGGATGGGACATCCTTCCGCATCCGCCAAACTCCCCAGACCTGGCGCCATCTGACTACCACCTCTTCGCATCAATGGGACACGCGCTCGCAGAGCAGCACTTCAGCAATTTTGTCACTGCGCTCTATGGAATTTTTGGGGTGTTGTCTTAACGCTTTCCTCTATGTATATTACGTATTGACCGACAAATAACACGCGTACTATTTTGAAAAAATCAGCCTGGCAACTTTTTAATCGTACTCTGCATATACACTAAATATTTCAGAATAAATAAATTTTCCATCGGATTCCAACCCGAACTTTTCTGGCAGGCCAAAATAAAACCATAATATTTTCTTTTCAAAGGTTGTTAATTTGATAATGTTACTAAGGAACGAAGTAAAATTGGCTATATAATGGGACCACATGTTTTTCCCCAATATTAACCCATGGGAAGAAACTAATCTCGGACCTTTAAGCAATACTTGGGATACAAAGAGGTACTGGTCTTACGGAGCGCAATAAAATTTTACTGTGCTCCGTACTATATCGATGCCAGAACTTTTGGAGAGGTCCTCTCTAAACCAGGGAACCGAAGACTGCGGCCCAGGAGAACCAGAAGAACACAATCCGACTTGAAGTGTTGCTCTGTCGAGAGGATGCAGCCCGAGTGTTGATTCATTGCTACTTTTTGGTTTATATTGAGCCACTTATCATTACTTTATACCAGTTAATTGCTCCGAACTTAGTAATTATCAATATTCCTACGACCGATAACGTAATATTAGACAAATTATGGATCAAATCTATTAAGAATAATAATGTAATGATGATATAATATATATTAAAATACAAAAAAAAATAAAAGTAGTTTTTTTTACTAGTTAGAGTTTGTAATCGTTTAGGTTATTTTTCAATTTTTCATTAAATATAATGATCTTTAAGTGATATATGTAACTTCAATATTCTTTAAATATATTCGGACTAGTACATAAACGCCATAATTCTTGCTTGTATTTCCACTTTATGAACTAGTTTTGCGCTCACAATTGCACCAAAATATTTAAGACTTTCCACCTCTTCAAATCTAAAACTTCTTCCTTTTGTATTAAGCATCTCTAGACGTTCATCCGTTCCATAGATTTCGTTGGTCCATCTCATTAATTTTACCTTCTTTTCGTCTATTTCTAATATAATTTTTCGTGCTGTAATCTGCATTATTCTAAGTACCTTTTGCAATTCCTTCTTGTTTCTCATAAGTATAGCTATATCATTTGCGTATGCCAGGCATTGTGTTTGTTGTAGACCTGATCTCATCCTGTTTTCTGTTTGATCTAGTGACAATGCACACAAATTTTCTACTCACCCCTAATTCTGGCATAGCTTCGAAGAATTTTATTCAATGGATTCAATGGTAGGCTTGTTTAAAATCAATGAATAACACAAATGTTTTTTCCTGGTGATCGTAGCTCTGAACTTGTATATGTATTTCTTCGTTGTGGAAGAGCTTTGCAGGCAGCCCGGTTTGTTGTGATTGGCAATGACATAACTTTCTGGTCTTTCTGATCTTCTAGAAAGGGTATAAGCTTTCCTCTTGATAAACTTCTTAAGTATCGTCATAAAAATATTATTACTAAATAGTAATAATCAATTAGTACCGTAACTGCGATTGCGAAAGAACAAATAAAATGAGCCACAACCAAACTGTATTGTGATAACGTTCTGAAAAATATCACTTTAAGAACTCTCAAAGTAACATGATCACATTCCTGAGATCTCGTTATGACGCGTTAGCATTAAAACTATAAGTTTGACTTAAGTTATATCAATAACCAAAAAAATGTTTACGATTTTAAAACGTTCAGGCTTAGTGAGAATTTCGAGCCATTTAAAAGCATTCTTTTCAAATCAGTTTTAGTACTGAAATTGTATACAAAAGCAAAAGTCGACAGCATTTTATGTATTACGTTGCTAAATGTAATAGTTTAAACAAAAATTTTTAATTCTTTTTCAGAATATGTTTTTTTGAGTATAAGGAAAACTTTTGATAATGGATTGGGCGAGGAAATTATTAAGGAAATTACATTCTTCAAACACATCATATTTGGATGACGGATTGGAAACACTTGAAGATTTCAAAGCTCGATGGAGATCAATTAGGATAATTTATTTTACAATGTTCTTGATGTCACTAGGTTTCAGTATTATTCTTACTGGGATATGGCCATATTTGGATAAGGTACGTATATACATGTAATATTGCAAAAGTAATAATAATATTGTAAAAGATATTGACATTTCCTTTTACCGAAATAAATGATAAAAATCATATGAATTATATTAATAACATTGAAAAATGAAATATTTTCTTGTCAGTCTGAGTTAAGTTGGTATTTTTTACTATGCAAATACAAACAAAATAAAAAACAAACACAACAAAAATTAAAAACTACAGCTGTTAAAGTTTGTTTAGTAATGATAGTTTGAAAGCGTAGTCCTGATTCACATTTGGATAAATGCGATGGATTCTGGAAGACGTTAGTGATAGCGGTTAGATAGTTTTGCGTGAGGAAAGCATAACGAAAATTTAAAGCGGTATCTTTGAATTAATTTGGAAAAGTATTTTTAAGTCTACAATAATGTAAAGTACTTTTTTGATTGAAATCAGTAAGTATTTTATTTAAGTAAGTTTAGGGTGCAAAGTTCCCAATAGTTTTCAATTTCAATACCTTTTTATTTTGCATGAATCATATTCTTATTTGTGAAATACATTTTCTGTTGAATTCTGCATCTTATTTGCTAAGTGTATCTTATGCTGTATAAATGCGCATTGTAGTATCTACTAAATTATATAAAATGTACAAAAAAACAAGTTATATATTATATATATAAAATACTGTCCTTGCTCTTGAATATAAAAGAAAATTCTCTAGCACGATTTATTGATATGATTTATACTTTGCATTTTCTGCCTTGTTTTTTGGTTTGGTGAATTATAAAAGGAATAATGTAATAGCAAAATAAAATGGAACATTTTTATACAGACACTTGTACCAGTGTATTATAATGACGACAATATTATAAAATGCGTTTAAGTAGTATTGTCGTTTATTCACCACGGTATTAATAAATGTGTCAAAATTGTTTCTAGTGAGATGACGTTCATTCATGAGTGACACGCTCATGGGGCTACGAATGGTTTTATATTAATTGTACATATAACTAGTATATTGTTCCTTATTGCAAAAATAAGCATATTCTGCGGGAACTTGTTTCTTATTTTAAGTAAATTAAATATGTATGTGCAAAGTGCTGAATTCTTTTATGGTTATATTATATTTTGAGCTAATCAGAACCATGGAGAAATTTAAAAAATAAAACATATAAAATGCTAGATGCTTTCACTTTCTCTTCTTAAATCCTATTAGAACGCTCAATATAACAAAAATTCTTGTTTTAGTTGACGAAAACTTTATTGAGTTTGTCAATATGAAGGTGAAGTTTAAATATTTATGTTTGCAAACTAATTCTTGATAACTTTGTGCTTATTTGTAATAAAATATGTAATTAGGCGCAATTTTACCGCCGTATGAGGTAAGAAAACTGCTTTTTAATTTTAGCGAAAATATTTGATAAACTCGAAAATTGCATATATAGAATTTTTGTTATCCCAAATTCTTAAAAAAAAAAATTGATGTTTACTAAGCTTATTGCCACAAATTTATATTTCGCTTAATATAATATGTATTTTCCTACAAGAGACTTTATCAGCAATAAGTTCATTTGATTAGCCTAAAATCAATTCAATATGTTATATTACTAAAAGTGTATTGGAGAATATTCAACTTGTACCCTGCAATGCAGTGCCTTTCATTTATGAAACTGGAAAACTTCATAAAATAATTCTTCTTCATATATTATATGTGATTTGCTACTGTATTATATGAAAAACTCATCACTCGACACTTGCAAATGTTATAAAATTTAATTGACAGGTGAGAGAGGCAAGGGGCATATTTTCTAGCGCAGGCAGTTCAGTTCCTCGTATATATAGGTCTATAAGGTAGGTGGATCGAATGCAATATTAATTCTCAAACATATATTTTTAAAACACTTTCAAATTAATTTACTAATAACTAAGTGCAAAATTGCTGAATGTATGTCAGATGATAAAAGATGATAATTTTCACAATCACTATTCTCCTTTCGATGTCAAGGGACAAATTTTTGAATCACACTTTAAGCCCGAGAGAAAATAAAAAATTCGCATTATATTAGTGAGCTGAAACGCCTCAAAGGAATAAATTGAGTGTCAAGTCTGAGCCGCTTCTCGTTCTCAGAGTTAATTATTATATTTTTAATTTTTTAAACGTTTCTCTTTTGTACTGCAAATTTAACCTTTTCTGCTGCCGAGCTGTATTCACAAGTAATGTGCATATTAACACAGTAAAATAATAAGTTACAAATATAGTAAATGTTCAGAAAATTTTTTCATCTAATTAGCTAATGTTTATTCAGTTTTTTGTCTGTCTAGAGAAATCAAACCATAACTATGAATTATATTCGTAAATTTTACTTGCATGTTCGCAAATAGTTAACCTTTTGCACTCCAACATTTTTGCCTTTGCATCCATGGTTTGATTTTTTTAGACACTCTGTCTGCCAGTTTTAATTGAACTCCATTTAAGTTGGGAAATTTAAAATTGGGAATTTTGCATTTCGTGAAGAATAGCACCAATTCTGTTTTCTCTGGCATTTGGTGCTCCAGTTTTGTAACTTTGGGAGACCCATTTCTAGGATTTCAGGTAAGGTGCTCAGGTATTTACCTGTGACCATGATGGCGACGTCGTCTGTGTCCTGGCAGCCAGATTTGTTCAAATCCAAAAGCAGACCATTAACTGGTGCAAAATGGCTCGCTGGTGGGGGACGCTTCCACAACAGTCTTCTCGGCCTCCTCGTCCTTGCTCCATTCCAGAGTGGATTTCTTCTTCTCTGCTCCTCAGCAAAGACGGCGCCAAGTTTATTCACCAACTTGTAGGCCGCTAGACTCTCCCTATAGGTCTTGAAGGAGGGGCTAATATGCCACGTGAGGGTTTTGATTGAGGGAGTGGAGGCCGATAGAGTTGCTTTGGTGGCACTTGGTCCTGGTTTAGTGTCCACGGACGTACCTCTGCGCGCAAAATTAGTGGCGAAAGGGGAGGAGGCATAGCTACAAACCTGGTTCGGTAGCCATAGTATTAGTGGGGCTATTCTTCGAGACAGGTGTTGACCTGGGCTTGAATGCGGTTAGCGTATTAATGGCCGAAAAAGCTAGAGGAACACCAGCTTGAGTGCGTACCGCCGTGAACGTATTCTTGGCAGCCGCGAATTAAAACTCACGGACTTGGAGTTAATACAAAAAAATAAAAATAAAATTTTTTAAAGACTTTAAAACCGAATAGTTTTATTAAGAACACTTCTGAGTGGTTACATAGATAGACTTTAACTGGATTGCTCATTGCTGACCGACGGTGACTGGTGTTGACCTAAGCTGCATAAGTTGCATTTGCCGGAAATGCTTAGGTCATATCTGGCTGACTTTACTTGTAATTTGAAATTTTATACAAGTTTACCTGTTTATTACCTGTTATTGAGAATATGCTAAACTATCATGAAATATGCTTAATAATTAAATTTAAATTTACGCGTGTGGCTCGGGGTGCTGTAACTCCTCTCCTCTTAGAAAGAGGTTTGGTCAGAGAGGTTGATTTCTTGAAGCTTCGCCGAGGACAGCTATTGATGATATCCTGTGACATATGATGGATGATTGATTTTCCTGGCTTTGAGTTTTTCGTAAATATAGAATGAACTTGTAGCTAAAGTGTTAGTTGGTCCCTCTTTCATTTTCTTTAGTTATAGGTCTTCCATGGTTGATGAATATGTGACATTACTAAACGCTATCAGATAGATATGGATGTCGTCCTAATAGCTGTTTGTATTTTCTTGGTAATTGATGCCATTAATTGTTATGCTGCAGTTTATGAAATATATAAGTTTAGTTCCTTTAGTTTTCAGGTTGGAAGAGTCGCAGGTTGATTTGATGAGTGTTTCTGGAACGTTGATTAGCAGGATGTAATTTGATTCTAGCTGTTGGATGTTTAGAATACTGGTGTGTTCTTTTAGGTGGCATTCTGTTGGCCCGTTTTGGATCAGTTATCCCACGAATCTGGATGAACTGAATTTTTTCTCGTACGGTGATTGTTTGTAGTAATATGTTTTTTCAATTTTAAAACAATTCTTCCGGAATATTGAGTAGTTTGGAATGTATAGGGCTTTGTTATTAGGGTTTTTATGTAGTTAATAGGTAAGGGTATAAAATGGAAAAGGTTATATGTTTCCTTAGATAACACAGGTTTATTTATTGAGGTCGTTATAGTATGCTTGTAATCCTAAAAGTTCATAAATGTTCTTCTTTGCTCGAATATCTACTGATTGATTTTTGAGGTTTTGATAACTTTCTACTAATTGTGAGGGATTTAGAATTTGTTTCGATATAATATTTAATCCCACATCCAACATCCACAACGACGACCCCTTCCCAACTAATACAGCCCAAACAAGCCCAACACTGCAAGCAACTTATGACAGAGGCCCACCCACATATGCAAATATAGTAAAAAACAACGGCCAGCAAACAGAGAGCAACCAAAATGATGTCGTGTTACATATGCTGATAACATTAACAAACAATATCAACCAATATACACAAACCATGCAGCAAATGCAAAACTTGCTGAACAGACAAACTGGGATTCTTAACAAACTCATCAAATGAGGGAAATCAAAATAGCACATTGGAATGCAAACGGACTTCTCAAACACAAACTCGAGCTAGAAAATTTTTTGAATACAAACAATATTGATGTAATGCTAATCTCAGAAACGCACCTAACGAACAAGGACAACTTCAAAATATTTGGTTATACACTCTATAGGAACGATCACCCAAACAATAAAGTTTACGGAGGCACAGCCATACTAACCAAAAATAGGATCAAACAGCACCCGCTAAATAAAACCCAAATGAAAGAAATCCAATATACCACAATCTGCGTCATGGAATTGGACGGACCAGCAGCCAACTCACTGGCCAACAGACAGACGCAAAAGACCAGACATTATCTATTTTGGACTATCTAAGGTCTTAAATCCACACCTCTTCAGCGCCACAACAATTATAAACCTTTCATCGGATCATGCACCAACCATCATTAAATACAATTGCACACCAAAACATATTGAGACTGACAAACAGGAAGACTAACTGGCCAAAATTCCAAGACCTCTTAAAAAAAACTTTTGCCCGCAAGTTAAATTAAAAATAGAAGAAGACATAGAAAACGCTCTAAACCACCTCAACGATTCCATCAGAGACTGTGCCCAGAATGCCATCCCCGTAGCATACGCAGTAGCAAGAACACCCGAAACAAGCAACCCGACCCATATTAGAGTTGCTTAAAGTTAAGAGAAAAGCTAAAAGACACTAGTAAAAACAAGATCACCTCAATCAAAGGCTGAATTAAATCGGGCAATCAAAAAACTTAAAATAAAATTAAAAGCCGAAAGGAGCCAAAATATAGATGAGTTCATGGCGGGGCTCAATCACTATCCAGACAGAACATTCCGGAAAGTGATAGTGAAGTGAAGTATGATCAGTGGCGATAGGTGCCGCCAATATATAATCCAGCCGATTTAGCTTTCAGAGGCACAACGACGGAAGGTCTGAAAACCAGTAGCAGTCCGGCATGGGTCAGAATAGTTGATTGGAGATTCTATGAAATGACCAAATAATATTGAGATTAGTGAAGGCACAGAGTTGCAAGCAAAACAGTCCATCCCCACTAAATTATTAACCGGTTTTTATGACAGCGTTCTCTTAAGATATTCGTCATTTACACGTTTGATTCGTATCACCGCAAGCATACGAAGGTTCATCTACAATACATCCAACTCTCAATGTAAATCAGTAGGCTCTCTTTCAGCTCTGAAGATTTAACAAGCCGAAACGCTCATCATGAAACTCGTACAAATGACAAAATGTCCTCAAGAATATCACGATCTGTTACACAATAAACAAATATCAAAACAGAGTAGGCTCATAAAGTTAAACCAATTTGTGGTTAAGAATGGGCTAATATGTCTAAGTGGAAAACTTTCACACGTTATGACTTCTTCTTATACCCAAAAACATCCAATGATTTCGCTGCCTGATCACCATATAACAACGATCCTCATGTATAAATTATATATCAAAAATCTCCGTGGTATGATTAGTACTGAGACAAGATCGAAATCACTATTGGATATTGAATGATGAGCGCTGTATAATCACTAGAATGCACAAATGCGTTAGATGCGCTAAATATAGAAGCACACTAAATTAATAGGAAACTCACCCGTAGTTTATGTGAGCATTTCAAAGCCCTTCATAAATTTGGGGTGGATTACGCCGGCCCCATAATAGTAAGGGCGTCTAACTTTCGTAACGCAAGTTTATGTAAAGCATACTTTGCAATTTTCATCTGCATGGTTACTAAGACCATTCACATTGAATTGGTATAAGACTTTACAAAAAACCATATTAAATTGGTATAAGACTTTACAAAAAAATCATATTAAATAAAGAGTTTAATAAGGCAATCAAGAATTCGGAAGCTGAAGCAGCACAATATTTACCATCAAAAGCCATCACATAGCACTTCAATCCTCTAGTATCTCCTCATTTCGGAGGGATCTGGGAAGCTGGGGTGAAATCGATAAAGCAACATTTACACAGGTCACTAGGCGTTTCAAAATGTACCTTTAAAGAATACGCACCCGTAAATTTTCTTGAATTCCAGACCGTTGTGTCAGACGTTTAATTATCCGGACGAATTGTTTATCCTCACACCAAGCAATTCCTTGATCGGTCAACCACTAAACGCTTTACCTGAAACCGAAGAGGAACCCGCCACAATTACCCTCTCATAACGATGGAAACACTTTCAAATCCTAACTGTTGGGACAAATAATCTAAGAACTATTTAAACGAACTGCAGCAACGAACAAAATGGTGGGCAAGCCAAGAGAACGTAAGAATTGGAGAGCTCGTATTCATAAAAAAAGAACAATCGGCGCCAACAAACTGGCCTTGGAGCTGGTGGATTAGTTCGAGTAGTTCGAAATAAACAAATTCAGAGTCCTAGTAGTGAAATATGTCTTCTGCCTATACAGGACTCTAGTTCGGATGAGGAATAAATAGTTATACCAGCCAGGTTTCAATTTGTGTTCTACGTTCAATGTCGTTTTATGCCGCTATATGAGATCCCTTTGAATATAATCAGAAATTCATTGTCTTGTTTTCAGATGCCTTGTTATGAAAGCGACGACGATGTTTTGATGTTGGATGACAATGCGTATTTTTCACCTCCTAACAGTCCTCTATGGTCAGCCTTTTTGTGGAACTTGGATGTGATGTGCTCACCGGTTTACCAAAAAAAATAATCGACGGAACCAATTGCTTCGACACCATTAGTCGCTAGTAACCTATCATTACCTACACTATCAACGCAAGTAGGCACCAGTGGACAATGAACAACACAAAATCAAAACAAGTCAACTTACGAGGACCGTTCACTGCTCTGAAGTTGACGAAGCCAGCAGCCATCAATGGCACTTACGCGGATTCCCTTCAACGTCTGAAGCCAACAGAAATGTTGAAGGAACTGGAAATGCGCATGGAAAATACTCACCATTGTTGTCAAGTGCGATTACGCGTGTGAGCTGATGGGCACACAATTTTCCATCATTACCATAAATGGGAAATGTCAAAACTTAAAAATCGGTTGAACGGATACTTTGAACTCGAATTAATTGAATTGTATTTAATTAAAGTTGGGTTACAATTATTCCTTTGAAAAAAATCAGATTAAGTAATTTATAAGAAAAGGATTGTATATAACAACGTTACCTTGACGAGAATAAATTAGATGAATGTAAAATCAACACAAATTCTTTTATTATTCCGTTACACTAGTTTCTCGCCAGTTCTCACTGGCACTGTACGAAACACCGTGCGCCACAAGTAATGAATATTTTATATGAGACGGGATTTAGTGTTAGCTTTGGGAGGTTAAAATTTAAGGTATTATGGTTTACTTGCTCCAGATATATCAGGAGTAGATTTGGATTTAGATTTAACAGACCTAACAATTGGTCTCCTAAGGGAGACCGCATATTGTGTTTTCAAGCTGGCTGTAAGTTTAATACACACGTAGTAACATGGGCAATATAATATGATACTGTAAGGTCATTGCTTGGGACGAGGTCCATGCCATTACATATAGGAGACTTGGCGGTTCTACTGGCTGGTGATTTCTGGCAGATTTTGCCAAGGGGAACCCGTGCTGATGAGATTAAAACTTGCATAAAATCTTCATATTTACAGCCAGTTCTCCATAAACTATGTCTGAAAAAGAACATGCGAGTCCACATAAATGATGATATAAGTTAACCAGTTTTCTGAGAGCCTTCTTAAAATTGGTTATGGAGAGTTTTCTACAGTTGAGGAGAAAATAATTATAGTACCTTCTCACTTATGTATAGTTGTTTATTATATATATTATATAACAGAGTTATCATCAAAAGTTCGTCTGACACAAAAACAAAATAAATGGAATGGTTATGGTGCCATTTTCTTTTTCAAAAATAAATCAGCTGCCGCAATAAACAAAATTCTCCGCGATTTCTTTGAAAGTGAACAAATGGAGTCCCGGCTCGTAGACTCAGTCATCCAGAGCGATGACGCTGGAATTTTTTAATACATTAAATCCCCTGGCCTTCTCGAACATAGACTTTACTTTAAAGAGGGAGTGCCTGTTGTTTTTGAGAAATCCCAACCCGCCTAAATTATGCAATAAGTTCAGGCTCTCCACAGGAACATCATGGAAGCTTCGGTGTTAACTGGCTCTGCTAAGGGTGAATCTGTATTCGTACTACGAATACATAGGTATTTTTTTATTATTATATATATTTATGTATATTATATATGAACTGACAAAAATGGTGTTGCTGAGCGCCACTTGACATATACATCGTAAAGTTTGACATTGTTCACGGTATTTGTACTCAGAACGTTTTGTTCTATGGACGCTATTTGTGTTGTTTGCAGTGACTTGAAAATTTCGTCTTAGTCAAAAAATGGAATTAATTCGTGAGAATTTCTGTGCCATGATTTACTACCACTTTCGGCGTGGATTATCTGAACAACAGTGCATCGAACAACTCACTTTAGCTGTTGACGATAAAGCACCAACTACTGTATACCAGTACATCACTGGCTTAGTAAATTCAATCGTGGGCGTCCAAAATTGGTTGTTGTGCCAGAAAACATCGATGCTGTGCGTGAACTGATACTGCAAGATCGTTATATGACATATCGTGAGATTGAGGCATCCTTGGGCATTAATATGACAAGCATTCACAAGATTTTACATGAACATTTAACCATGTAAAAGATTTGTGCGTGTTGGATTCCGCATAATTAAACAATCGCTCAAAAAACGCTCGTGCCGATTGGTGCAAAGAAATGCTCAAAAAATACAATCGTGGTACATCAAAAGCCGTGTGTAACATCTACGCAGGTGGCGAATCTTAGATCTATGCGTATGAGCCCGAAAGTAAACAACAGTAGACTCTACGGGTTTTCCAAACCCAACAAAAGTTGTTCGCGCAAGAAGCACTTCAAAGTAAATGGTGGTCTGTTTTTTTTGGGCTTCCAAAAAAAAAAAAAAAATTGGTTCAAACGTATGCAAAAGTGTACCGATCACCCCGAAGTATATCTCAAAAACGAATAAAACTATGATTTAATGATAAATATTTGTTTTTATTTCCGGATACATAAATAGCACCTCTCGTACCACTAATATTATTAGAATATTAAAAAGGTTACAGTTTCCCCTACAGGAATGTTTCGCGATGACGTGCAATAAGTTCGAGGGGCGCACGTTAAGGTTAGCAGGGTTTTACTTACTTACCATTGCATAATTTATTAAAGCTACGTAATTCTGTTAAAATCCTTTGCATACCGTGAAATAATGATAAAGTGAGTCCACATTGATGTTTTTGTTTTGGATCCATTGGTCGCTTTTTGATTTCATATACAGATATTTTACGTGGAGGGGGTTTATATAATTATATATAAAATCGCTTCAAAATTCTAAGAGATCATACATCCAAGAAATAAAAGTTTTCTTAGAAAGTAAATACAATTTCTTTAAAAAAATTACAAATTCATAACTCGTTTGGGTCAAATTGTTTTGCATTTTTCTTTAAGCTGTTATTGCCGATTTGTTGAGTAATACTTCCCATAAAGAGTAGTTGTAATTTAGTAAAACTAGTAGTTGTAAATTAGTAGACTTCAAGAATTCATAGAACGTAAATTTTAAATATCTAGTACACAGGTATTTAATATCTGCATATTACAGACTTGTAAATACCTGTGTATAAAGTAGCGATCATTAACTAGTATTCAATAAAGGCTTATTTATTTGGTAAAAATCCTTTAAATTGCTCAATATTTTGGATAGCAAACTTAAAATAATAAATGAATACTTTCTGGTATTATAATTATTAATTAAAGTTTACTAATATTTAATGTTTACAAATTCTAGTTAGATCCTACTGCCGGTAAGGAATTTATGGGATTCATAGTTGGAGCGAATCCACTTGGTCAAATGATATTTAGTCCCTTATTTGGTTATTGGGGTAACAAACTCGGATCGATTAGACTACCTCTTCTTTGTTCACTTGCACTCTTTACTTTGGCGAGCTCTATTTATTCATCTTTAGAAGCAATTCCTCTCCATGCTAAGTATTGGATGTTATGCTCGAGATTTCTTGTTGGAGTAAGTTCAGGTTAGTAAAATGTAAATTTAAAACTACTTTTGAACTTATTCAAAAAAAATTTTCAGCCAATATTGCAGTTTGCCGATCATACATATCAGCAGCAACAAGAATTCATGAAAGAACGGGTGCTGTTTCAATGGTGTCTTTAGCCCAAGTTTTGGGCTTCATTGTCGGTCCTGGATTGCAAGCTGCGGTCACACCATTAGGAGAAAGCGGTTTGCAAATAATTTCTAACTTTCTTACATTTAATATGTACACTGCTGCTGGATGGATTAACGCATTAATGGCCATTATAAATTTCGTAATGTTTCTTCCAACTTTCTTTAAAGTACGAGTATAGTTTTATAGAAATACCTTACATTTTTTCAAATTATAACTTACAGGAGAAAAGTATTGCGGCCAAGGAAATAATGGTACTTCAAGGAAAGGAAAATGAAGAAGATACATGGAAATCAACAAAGCCGGACTATATATCAGCGTGGACTTTGATCGTTGCTTTCTTTATCTTGGTCTTTAACTTCGTACTCTTGGAAACGTAAAATTGCCTTAAATTGTATAAAGATTTAATGTGACCAAAAAGTAATTTATAGCCTAGGAACATCTCTCACCATGGACCAGTTTGCGTGGACAAAAATTCAAGCATTATACTATATGGGTATTTTGATGTCTGTGGGTGCTGTTATAGCTTGCATAACATTTATTGGAATAAGTTCTTTGTGTAAAATTTTTGAGGAGAGACATGTATTGATTTGGGGAGGATTTTTTTTAATGTTCTTAGGAAGAATACTTTATGTACCTTGGGGTGATGCTCCACCAAAACTCGCCGAAGTATATAACGCTTCAAATGACATTGTGAACAATATAAATCTTGACGACCCCAAATACCTGGGTTGTCCAAAGACACAAAGTTGGTGTAGTTATACACCAGTAATAACAATTACTCAGTTTTTACTAGGGTATGCCTTTACATCAATTGGATACCCTATTGGAGTAACTCTTATACAAACTATATTCTCTAAAATACTCGGACCCCGACCGCAAGGAGTATGGATGGGACTAATGACGGGATCTGGATGTTTTTCACGCATTATGGGTCCTGTTTTCGTTGGATACATTTATACACGATTAGGAACATACTGGACCTTTGGATTAACTGCTGTGATGATGTTGGCTTGCATGTTTTGGCTCTTTTTGTTTAGGTATAATGCTTAGAAGATGTAATTTTAATTTGATTTACAATATCATAATTTCAGTAAACATTTAATACCTCCAACCTATGAAAAGCCCTCCGCTCAACTAGATATGCAAGCGTCAAAAATAGTTAACGTCAGTTCTGCTACTAACGCAGAAAAGTCTGAATTGCTTGAAAATAATGGAACTCAAGTTTGAAAAACTCACTATTATTATATATATAAATATAAGGAAATTTATACATAAAAAAGAAATTATTGAATATTTTGTTTTGATATACGTCCTCCTTTTACTATTTGTTATCAGCCCTTTCAGCATCTTCAATCGTATCCGGGAGATCCTTTGAAGTGGTTTCAGGAAATTTTAAAGTAAGTAAGCCTGAAATTATTGCACAACTGCTAAAAAGAAGTAGAGGCAAATATTCTAGGCTTTGACTCTAAAAAAAATTTAAAATAGTTGAATGTATGAATACATTTTTCGAAATTAAATTACCATTAAAATTGTTTGCGGAGCTAACATGGATCCTATTCGACCAAACATTGAACATACTGATAAGAGACTTTGACGAATACTTGTCGGGAATATTTCAGCGGAGTAAATGTAAAGAGTTGTAAACGATGCTGTTATTGCAAATTTTCCAACTAAGTACAGAACTAGAATGCTCCAGTGATTTTCTATAAAGAAAAAAAAAATTTAATATTCTTTGATGTTGAAATTTGAAACATTGAAAAAAGAAAATCTTGATATACCTATTTAAATAAATATTTGCTTAAAAAATATTAACACTTTAATGTGTCTTTTTGCAAAACAACGTAAGCAATTAAATAATTATGTCAAAATGAAGAATAAGCGAAGATCATTTAATTTGGCAATTATATTAACGCAAAGAAAGATGAACATAATCATTCGACTTTTAGATATTGAAAAAATCTCTGTCTTTCACTTAAATTTCGACACAATAAAACTTATATACATATATATGTACATATATACATTACATTTTAGGAATACTGACGATTTGTAGTCATCTTTTGACTATTGATTGATCTGGTTTGATTGATAGTCAAAACGAATGAAAGCTTACTTTTTTCCAACTACCTAGCAACTTCTTCCAGAGAATCTGATATGGGTATTTACAAAAATTAGTGATTCCTAAATTGTATGAATTTTATTCTCTATATCTGATATTGGCCGACTTATTAACACTTTGATGTCTGAAGTAAGTTATTTTAAAACTTCTGAAGGTCGTTTTATTGTGTGGGCTTCCATTTTACCGTAAAGATCCGAATAATGTTTGAGATAATATGCACAACATCTTCGGTTGAATGAACTGAAGAAACGTTGTCTGAATATTCTTTAATTTAAAAGTTTCTATTACGGTTTTATCGATCGATATTTATGCCTTGTTCATATGAAGTACATTGTCTGTAGTCTCTACGAAAGCTATCTGCTATTTTACAGATTATAATATTCTGAGATTCAATAATTCTACTACTAACTTCAGGTAATTTTTAATGCTTCTAAGAAAACTTTGAACAGCCAGTCTTAAATAACGTACGTCCTTCCAAGAGTAAAGTCACAATTAGAAATAAATTGCATTCTATTAAAATGGCGACAACGTGCTATTGTATTTCTGGTTAATATTAGAATTATGCTTCGACAAATTTTTTTATAATTAATTTACATCTTGCTTTTGGCAGCGTCAAAATTTTTTAATTCCAGGGTAACAAAGGTTGATGACATTTGCATTGATTACTATAAATTTGGAAATTGAAAGATTATAATGTTGACAGCTAATCATATTTCTTCTTATCAAAAATTATATCATTCTAAACACAAATCATTCTTAATACGTACTCTTAACTCCACCTGAATCACTATGGCAGATTTTGCATTTTTACACGCTTAATATTATTATGATGATTTAGTCTGGAGTACGAAATAAGTTGTGTTTTTTAGCAAAGTCAATGCGTTCTTCAACAAAAATTGATAAAATTGAAAAGTGAAATTAATAGGTTTAACCCGCGAGTGGCACATATAGATAATGCAGTCGATCACAGCATACCATATTACTATAAATGCTGTCTTCTCTTCATACCTTTAATATGAATCAAAAATACATGCTATAATGCCACATTATGTACTCTGTGCATGTTTGATTACTAGTATAACTTTAGGTTGTGTCTTGTTGAACGTGTGATGTGCCGCGCCACGTAACATGTGGTACGTGTCATTTTGAGTGCCTGCGAAGTATACTTTACGTACACAAAAGTGTGTATATACGACAGCAGTACTTTATGTTTGACCCGAAATTGCCAGAGGCCGTTTCTTAAATATAAGATAGATAGTCCTTTTTCTGTGCTGTGTGGACTTCTATTCCCTGGCTACCTAACTAGAAAACCACTTGCACTCTGGCGCTGACAGTGAAGTTAGTAACTGTTTTTCTTCATAACATCACTTAGCTGACGTTAATCTACATAAGTTCGAACTGCCGTTTTCATAATACCTAAAGGCTTTTTGATTCTTCTATCAAGCACCATTCATTTGTTTAACCATCCATGCTGCTTTTTCCTCTTTCGCTAGTGGTGATCTTCTTATTGTTTGTTTACTGATGAATTTTCCATAGTGTCGATTCTGTGCTGAATTACATTAATCTTCCCAAAACTCGCTTAGTTTTCATGAACTCTTCTCAACCGAGCTAACCATTAGTATCAGGACCGTCAGTTGTGATGTGTGAGGGACATCCCTTTGGGTTGATTGTATTTCTTCATCGTCTATATAGTCAAATATGATAAAATGAACTCAAGTAAAGCTCCTACGTCTATAACTGTTAAGAGATTATACACCCGTAAAATTTTCAAAACATAAATTTATGGTGTTGATTATCGTTCTCCACATTTTTGATGGTATTCTAAAAGGTATTTTCTGGGGGTACCATGGATCTGCTAATGGATAGATTAATTATAAAGCTTATTGATTTTCTTCCTCATCTTTTCCAACTTCTGGAATTTTTTCTTCTCTTCTTCTTTTCCAGAATTATTGCCTGAATTATTGGTTGTTAGAAAATAGAATTTCCCTTATCAGTATTCCATTTCCCTATGTTTATGTCATGAATCAAATTACAAGAATTATCCGCAGTAATGTTAAGATACCATTTCTCCCAACAATAATTGCAAGCCACGATTAGAGCCATCGACTTTCCTACTATTACAAATATTTGTGTTTAGGAGTAAGTCCGGCGTGGCTGCTAAAGTCTTAATTATGGGCTCTAAAGTAAATAATTACACATGCCTGTCAGTTTTTTGTACCCCAATTATTAGTTTATCCCCTAATACTAAAAATGAGTGCATGAGAAATGTTCGAGGTATTAGAAAGGACTTTTAAGGAATTCTTGGATTTAATTTTATTTATAGAATTAAGAAAACTGAAATTATGTGATTTGATTTGATAAGAATGATCAATAAGAACCAGATAAAAATAATAAATAACCAGAATAGCTTATAAATAAAAAATGATAAAAGCATAAAAATGTAATGACATATATGTATATAAATGCAAATAAATAAACTTGCTTACCATTGTAGATTTTAACTATAATTGCCAGAGCACAAGTAACTCCACTAATTAGTAATGCACCAGAAAGTGAAAAGCGACGTCCGATTTTATTCAAGGTTAAAGAGGCCAGTAAGAATGCAGGTATTTCTATTAAACAAGTATAAATAAAATTGATGTACTTATCGCCACCAAGTGTTACTGAATTAAGGCTTAGGCCATAGTACACCAGCGTATTTGTGAACCAACAAAAGGAGCAGTTTATAATGCGCCAAAATAGATTGGATGACTTAAATGCAGCAATCAAAGGATACTTATGTTTTTGTTGCTTTTCGTCAATAGCTGTTTGAGTGTTCCGCAAATTCATAAAAGATTCTTCTGATAACAACTTTTTATTTATCCGAGCTGCTTTCTTTAATAGAAATATTGCTTTATCTGTTTTTCGCTGGGTTATGAGCCATCTAATACTTTCCGGTAAAATGAAAAAATAACTAATATGAATCAAAGCTGGAGTATATAAAACACGTATAAGATTCCGCCAGTCCTGTACATATTTTGCTATGATTCCTAAAACGACCTCTCCAATAGCATAGGAAATAGAAAGCATACAACACACTAGCGCTCGTTGTTTTTGTGCTACTAGTTCTATAGCCATTATCCATGCCGTGGTGTAAATTACACATGCCATTGATGCATCAAGAAACTCAAGGACGGCAAAAGTCTCATAGTTTACAGAAAATGATTTCAAAAGGCCCATTATGGCGCTAAATGTTCCACCAGCTGCAAGTGCAACACGTCTTCCATATCTAACAATTTCAAAATATTCTACTCCAGATGAATTTAGAGACTAAATCAATTTAAACCTATCAGATATGTAGCCTCCAATTGGCATTCCTACAAATTGTCCGACATTGTTGATAGTACCAATAAGGGTCAACTTCCAAGCATTTTCAGGGCAGGCAATTTTCCACTGTTAATTTATTCTTGATAATTGTAAAGAATTTATAGCAAACTTTAACAATCATACCTCATTAGCAATAGTTTTTTCTCCGGTCTTATAAATGAATTCATTACAAACTTGTAGAGTATCATTATCAAAATCCTGAGCAGAACATCCGTCAACTTCTCTTTTTGTATTATTGATCGATTTATAGCGAGTACATTTGCTTGGAATACCATTTTCATGGGGAATTGAAATATTCACCCATTCTTCCCAAAATACACTATCACTCGTGTCACACTCGGATATCTTGCACCTAATAAGCAGCTCATATAAAAGCGAATTTAAATTTAATCGCAAGTACCTTTGTTCAACGCCACTAGTTGTAAACACGTAGCTGAGTGTAGATACAGCATTGAAGCACACTGGAATTATAATAAGCAAAAATATGAATAATTGATATTTTCCAAAGCTTCCTAACTGATTCGGTAGAGAATCTATCACTGTTGTCCTCCCGGCGAGAGACATTTTATTGTGAAAATTCAGTGTACATGCGAATACGCATTACCCCTGAAAACAAATGATAATTCCCCACTTCTAATGGATGTACTTAGTGTATCTGCCAATATGTTCGTTACGACTTTTACTTTGAACAAGTGGAATTTGACCTGTTTATTTTAACAGATATTAAAGTATGGCATACATATCAAACTTCGATTGATAACAAGCAATTCTTAAGCGGCGTTGTCTGTAAGTACAATTTCAATGACTGATAGGAATAGCAATATATAATATAAATAAATAAATGTATATTTAATATTTCATTTTCTTTTTGGTTTATTTGTAAAATTAAATAATTGAACTTTAGAACGTTAAAAGACCTACATTTTTTAGAAGTCCCGAAAATGTTTATTAATAAAAATACGGGTAGTAATGATCCAGCAAACAAATCGAGATTGGATGATTTTAGCATAGATCTCTTGATTGATGATAAATGAGTAAATAGCAACGATTGACAAAGTAAACAATTGGAATCCAAAATAGGAGGTATACTGCATAGAACTTGTTTCGACTTGCATGATTTTTAGGGAAATAATGCAACATGCCTTTGTTTCTGCTCGTGAAAAATCAGTAGGAAATTCACTATTTACGGAATCCGATCGATTGATTTCTCTTCGTGCGGTTATGGTGTTTTTGTCATTGTGTTATTAAAATAAAAATTTAGTTCAATATTTAAATTTTTTTTATAAGTAATTGCCTAAAATAGATCAATCTATTTAAAAGAATACTTTATTAAGTTTGCAATTTACGGAGTTGTAAACGGAGTTGAAACTTTAAATGTCAAAAATATTTCGCTGAAATGTAATATCAAATTTATTTAAACTAAAAGTTTTTTTTTTTCATGGAATTTAGTTTTCATCACAAGAACTACTAAATTTGTTAGTGCAAGACCAGGTCTATGAAAATATGTAAGGAACTACAGATTAGATGAAAAGCACCATATAATGGTACGTGAGACAACAGCTCATGATAGAATACATGACCCACGGGAAAAAAGTTAAATAGCACTTTTATCTTCTGACAATATTCTCTATTATATTCCACTATAACTATATTTTTTTGGTATTTCTCGCGGAATTATTTCTCGCTTTTCAATATATATTTAAACTTTGTCGTATTTTATTTATCCAAGGTTCAATTCAAATTAAAGAAATATTGCTTTCAAAGGTATATATGTAACTTTATTTTATTTTAATTTTTTTAATTTTTGTTATAAATTTTATATAATAATTTTATGTACAATACGAAGTGCAAATTAGTGTTTACTTCAACAGTAAACACAACAAGTATAAATTCATTTAATTATCAATATACTTAGTTTGTATTTCAATATATTCTCTATCATATATAGTCATGTATTAAAAATAAAAAGATATTTCGTTCGCTTTTCAGTTGTTATATATATATGTATATATATAATAATTAGCTCATCTTCACTTTGTTACTGAACTTTTTTTTTTTTTTTTTAAAATCCATCACTATGTTTAAAAATACTATATTTACTTCATAAATTATGTTTTTATTATTAATTCTATTGTTGTTGTTCCCCGTTGAAATAACGGTTATAGTTTACAATAAGAAATTATAAAATGGCAAGTTTCGCTTAAAACTAAACAAATATTTGACATTGTTTATTCTTAATGAATTCTATATTTATTAATTTCCTAAACCACGTTCATCAGGGTATGTAAATATTTTTGTTATCTCAGTGTTTGTAACAAATTCCCTTGCTTTTTCCTTATAACTACTTGAGTTTGTTTTCATTTTATATACATAAACTTCCGCGAGAATAGTTTTAACAAACTAGAATAATGATAAAAAATATATATGTATATGTATATATATATATATAATTTTATTATCAAGTCATTCAAAGCTCACATCCTTGGTTTTGTTAAATAAATAGAGCCTTTTATAATACTAATACACCTAAAAGCAAACCATCTGAAATAATATTTATAAATGGGTTTGGAACTATTTCACTGTATAATTTAAACAAAATTTACAATTTATTTCATTTAAAATGATATGATTTTTACGGTATTCGATTTATAAAAAATAATTTTATTGAAATTACTCATAAAGTTAGATTTTACATTGCTTAAACCCCAAATAATTAATTAGTCTATTTCATTTTTATACTTGTATGAATGTATTTTAAGTTGATGACAATGATTAATACTGTTGTACTTAAATTTAAGTAAATATTTTTCTTCTGAATAGTTTTTCATTTATGTGTGTGTGTGTGTGTTTGTTTTTTAAAATTAAGTTTATAATAAAATTAAGTAATATTTAAACACTGTGGTATAAATGTTATACTTTGTTTTCCTTAATTTGTCAACATTATAATATGTTTAATAGTTAATATATAACTATAAATAACTCTTTATTAATTATAAATAATTAAACGCAAACACATTCTTTTGAATTAATTATAACGAAAATTCATACTAAATTAATAATTATGCAAAACTTTTATGAGTCCCTGTTATTATCAAAGTTTATTTTACACCACAATTTCTTTAGAAATTCCATGCGGACTATTTAATGGTTTTTAGATTATGTTTGTATTTCTATTTTTTTTTTTTCGTTCCCTGCCTAGTATAGTTTTTAGTAATCTTTTTTTGCTCTGAAACCTTTAATAAATATTGTTTAGAATTACATTATTGTGTATTTTTGGTTGGTTTTTCCTTTCAATATTTTTCCGTACTTTTGTTGGAATTAATAGTCTTTATTTAAGACATTTTTCTATTTTATTTTAAATTTTAGTTGTAAAAATTGATTAATGTAAATGAATTTTTAATATAAATGTCTTATTAGTTATTACTAGAATTATAGTATTAAACTCCCTAAACGATTGTACATATATGTATTTTTCAAGATAAAATGTTAACTTTTAACGATGGGAATAAAATTTAAGTTTTTCACTTTACTACTCAATTCACTTATTTGACTTGAGAAAATGTAGCTTTTCTTACACTACAGTTATGAGATGAACTTTTTCTTATCTATTTCAAACATATGAACTGCCTGAAAATAAATGGGAAGAGTTTAAAAGCTGTCCGATTTGTCAGAATATACCAAGAGTGGCATAATTCCTCTTGGTTCTAAGATTATGTATTTCCTACTTTAATTTTTCATGAGTTTGTCCATTTGACTATTTCCCACCTAATTTATTCCAGAAATAACAAACGACTTAAAGTTATAACTTCATCATATATGTGTGTTAAGAGTTGGTTTTCATATCTAGTTAATTCACCTTACTTTGGCACGTATTACAAATTGAAATTACACTAAATAAGACCTACTAAAATATTTTCTAAATGATATATGTATTATGCAGCTTTATTAACTTTATACATTGTTATTTTAATTGTCAAATTGTGATATTATTAAATAACCTTGTTTTTTATTTGTAAAATTACAAAATAAGTCTAACTTAAACTATTAAAATTAAGAAAATACAATAAAAAAGGGAAAATAAGTGGAAAAATAAGAGTTAATAAAGCATAAAGGGATTTATGTGATTTTGTAAAAGAAAGCAGTAATATGTACTCCAGAGTTGTTTGAGATCTAATTGTAAACGTTTACCATGAAGGCTTTTTTAAAACGCATTTAAAGAAAACAGTATAAATCTGAAATCCACCCAAAATACTTGTTCAGTAATAAGTTATAATTGGTACACAGAAATTCGTTTAATCTATGATATAGAATATCGCTTATAAATGAAGGTATTGTGTTGTAAATATTAGCAACATTTGTCATTATCTATTTTATTGTAATTTCGAAAAAAGGAAAACATAGACAAATATTATTGAAATGTTGCATTTATGAAGATCTGTAATATATCGCATTTTATGTAAAATCTTTGCCATAGTAAAAGGTTTCTTAAAACTATAAACAAGTGAACAAAAACGTGTCTCCACATAGCCACAAAGTTACAGAGTATTATTGCGTAGCCGAACAAATTATTTTAGGAATATGAAATTATTTATTATTAAAAAATCAAATATCTATAAATTGAAATTTGACAAAGCAAACTGTAGGTGCCAATGTAACTCCAAGTTAGTAGCATTCCTCAAAAGAAATAAATTTGGAGCACACTCTTGGGGCACTCTTGGCGCAGATAACACAGTTCTACTTAGTAAGTTAGATATACTCATATGCATGTGTCCATTTACACCATTTAAAACCGGCACAATATGTATGTATATATTTACTTTCAATAATCACTTCGAAATTTGCAAAAGCACTTTTCTAACATACTAAATGAACTTTTATTCCCATGTTTTTAACTAATTCCGTGTTTGAGTTTTCAAAATAATTTTTTATTATATTTAAAAAATCATTTAAGAAAAGGTGCCTTGCGAAAAGTACCTATTTCGGAACGAAACGTTGAACAATTTAGTAAAGTATGTACTGTGTTACAGACAAGATGGAAAAGCTTTTATGTGATATAAGAAATGCGTAGGAAAGAAAGATTTCATAATTATTAGAAAGTAATCATTACATCTTTAGCTACCAATCCTTTGGTATAGTTATTTCGATGGAGAAATAAATGAATTGAGTTATTGTATATTTTAAATAAATTTTTCATGAAGGGCATTATATTTTGCTTAAATTATTCGCAATTAACAAAATAATAATTTGTCTGCCTCTTTGATAAGTTCAGCTTATCAGATTTAATTTTAATTAATATTAATTTAATTAATAATCTCTGCTGAGATTTCAGATACTCCGACTCTTCATAACTAGCGTGTTTTGGTTCGTGTACTAAGAGTCAGCCTTAGCGCCATCAGTAATAAATGCGCTGTGGTCACAAGACATTCTAAAAGTAATCCACTGTTTGATAGTTTCTTAAACAATAGTATTTCGAGTAACAAAAATGACAAACAAAAAGATGTTGTTCCCACCATGCATTAAAAGCGTGTCGTCAAAAAAAATTTGGCCGAGCTGCGATTTGAATTATAGAAGTAGTTACAATACAAGTCTGCTTTTAGTTAATTGTTTTTTTTCCACTGGGATACAAATAACGAAAAAGGCTCAGACTGTTCCCAATGTCACTGCAATTATTGTTTTTCGTGTAAAATTATGTGCAACTAAATTATAAATGTATAAATTTCCCTTGAGCATATGCGAATACGTACTTTACTCAAAACTGAACAATTTATAACACAGCAATAAGGGAAAGTATAATACTGCCTTCAATTTTTGTCCAAGGTCCGACCAAGGCTAATTTTATTTTAGTAATGTAATTGAAAAGTAAATATCTTATTGAACTAACATTTTTGTGCCGAATGATAAAGATAGAAAAATCAATGAAGTCTAAATAGTAAGTACTATGTGATCATTACTAAATTGTACCGATACAATACAAAAATTAATGTTTATTAGATGTTTACAAACAAAATAATATAAAATAAAATGAAAAGTACCTACCAAATAAACCAGCTACCGATCAGTTTACACAAAAACTTATGGCAATAAATTAATATGCAACAATTTTAGAAATTATTAAGCCAACAACAATTCGCATTGAAGAGATAATACAAAGAAGTGATAAGAACAAATATTTATGTAAATTTTTGTTAATAAAAACTTCAAAGGAAAAATATTCATTTCTTTCTTTTCTTAGTTTCCATAATTTTGTTCCTTGGCTATCGGAAAGAGATATTTGTTCTATTTTTGTTCATATACTTTGAAAGCTGGAAATTCTTCGCCTGTAATTTGTGGAAAAGTTTGAAGGGCTTGAAATATATTTTGATATATGTAAGTTTTGTAACTTAAAGGTAATTATAGGTATTATGGGCGGAAGAGTAATAATAATCTAAGAAAACTGATTAAGGTATAAATTAACCTATTCATAATAAAATATATTCTGCTAGTATTCTCATATTGTACCAAAATTGTGTAATTAATTGAATATATTTTAATACTTTCTAAATTTCTTTTGTTGAAGATACGAATATAGTTCTTAGTTCCATCGTCTCAATCCGTGACGTTCAAATTTGTATAAAGGGCTAATAAACTTAAAGCGAGTCAGTGGAGGCAGCTACAGCTAATTTTTTCCGCCATAGATTTCGTTCTCATCATCTTACAGTTGAATGCATCTAAATTCTATAATAGACATACCTTACACATTTAATAGTTTAGAATTTAACTTTAAGGGCAGAAGAAATGCTAATTTTAAACCTTAGTGAATATGTAACTGGTTACATGATCATTTATTGAGGAAGATAGGATTCTATAATTTAGTTAACTTCTGTTAAGTTATTGCAGCACTTTTATTGTTATTGCAGATCAAATGAAAGATTTCACTTCGTGACAAACAAAACTGTGTTAAGAGTTCATTAATTGTTCTGCATTGCTTCGTCCACGAAGTTTGCGTTTTTCTTCATTAGTAATTTGCGCTTTCTTGTTAATAATCTTAGGCAGTTATCTGTGGCCATAAAAATTCAAGAATTGATAAAGAATAATACCGAATACCTTAAGAACTTGCATACGACTATAATCAGGGAATTTGGAAGCAGTTAAGGGGACGTTCTAGTGTTCAGGCGTTAAAAAATATACAAATTATAGAATTTGTTATTAACTCCTTAAACGTTTATGTCCAGTGTACTCATTATAAAAAGATGGTTTTTCCGTTTAAAACATTCGCTCTGCAACTTATTCTAAAGGTTAGGTAAATGAAATATATTTGTAATTTTAGCACAATTTTAGAATATTTCAAAGCAACAAAACAGAACAAACAGAAATTAAGCACACCAGTGCACATTTTCAAAATAAAAGAAAATGCTTAAGGGGTTAAGGAAAGTAAACAAAAAGTCAAGAAAATCATTTTTTTCGTAATAAATAAATTTGGAAAAAAAGGTTTAAAAAAGCTTTTTAATTTTCAAAAATGACGGTGTAATCATTACAATTTTCGAAGCACAATATTAGGCACGGTATATGATACACGTAGCTGTTGTTGTAAAAGGTGGGCCATCGGCTAGTTCCTTTTTAAATTACGTTATTTTGACACAAACAGCTCTTTCGCGCTCAACAAATTGAGAAGAACGCAGTACCGTATCTCTTCGAATAGACTTACGCTTGAACAACGTTGGGAAATATTGAAAACTTATTTCCAAAGCGCTGTTTTGCCGAAACAGTGCGAATTTTGAAAAGAAATTTCGGTCGAAATAATCAACAAACTGCGCTTGCGTTACGATCTGACACGTTGGACTTTTTTGTGGGGTGCTGTTAAAGATCGGGATTATGCTGATAATCCAGAAATGATTTAGGTACTTAAGCACAATATTTGTCGAACTATTCATTAAAGAGGACTTCCAACCATCAAATATACAGCAAAATTGGGTTGATAGGATGGGTTACTACCAAGCCCACCCTTTAATTATCTGAAACAAAAGAAAAAAGCAAAAAAGGTTGCGATGGTATCGATCAACTGTCATTCAAAAATACTAAAAATTTTAAAAAAATTTGAAAACAAACTTGAAAAAAAAGACTTCTTTATGTAAAAAATGGCACTAAAATATTAGAATTTTCGTAAATATCGGGCTAAACCGTGAATTATTGTCCCCTTAAAAGTCGTGCAAAATCTGGAATGCATTTAAAGCAGGTAGGCCGCGGCCCATAATTCGCTCACTGCCCGTAACCCGATCACTGTAATGCTTATGACTTCGAAAATAATTTGAACTGAACTGAACGTACTTAAGAAGCAGATCTTTTGGTATATTAAAAAGAAATAAAATAAAATTAAAAATTAGATTATAAATTGAATACTAGCATATCGCCTTAAGTTTTTATGGACAATGGATATAAATTCTGTATATACGTATCATCGTTCTTACGTAATGTGTGCTGCACAAACCGAGACACACTAATGCTATATTTACATAAAAAAAAAAATAAAAAAAAATATAAAAATAAAAATAAAAAGTAAATATAAGTAGCGCAAAATGAACTGAACAAAACGTATATGTAAGCAAAATATACTTCGCAGTACACTTATAAAAATCTACTTCAGGAATTTATTAGCTCCACAATGGAGCTATAGCCTTCTATTTCTTCAATGTATCAACCTATCCTTCGAAAGAAAGCTCAATACATCTCAACAAAGCCCCCACAAATAAGAATGGAGAAACGGTGTTATATATGAGCATTAATAAGCTTTAGGCACAGAATAGGTTTATCTCTTGGCTGGTCTCTATTTCAGATCAAGGGGCTCAAAACAGTTTTCAAATAATCATATGTATCAATTTATTCTGACCTTGGTCAGACAATATTGTAAACTAACTAAATGTTTTTTTGCTAGTTCTACATCGTTTTGATAAAATTAACCTGAAATGGATTTCGGAAGGAAAGACTTATGGGACGACATTATTTATTTGTATACAGTTTAATTGTACCTGCAAATTTCATTTTTTCGTGAGTTTGTAGGAAAAACCACAAAACATTTAATTTTGAATTTTGTGTGTCACTTCATATTAATTAAGAATTAAAAAGAAATACCAAAGCAAGGTGAACACTAAAATTACTATTGCAAAATTTGTTAAATTATATTTAGAAATTTTTTAAAGAGTTAGTGCTAGATAAGGTTTTCGCAATAATATTTTAGTTATGGTAAAATTACAATTTCTACGGCATTCACGTTTGAAAATAGATTTCCATTAATTTTGACCGCAGAGAATGAAAAAAGGAAATTTGATCGCCATTTTATTTTCGAAATAGTTGAATTCTAAATTGGATTTGGCAAGGCTTAGCAGTTTACACAGCATTTAAAATCCGAGAGTTACAGAACTTACTAGAAATAAAGCATATCGTCGCTGCACCTGCGAAATTTGACAAACATTTCTTTTTCCAAAATGGGTATTTAAACGATTTTTCACGTAAATATAAAATAAAATATAAAATAAGATTAAAGTCCCGCTTTCGAAAAAAAAATCTTTGTCGAGTTTTGCAGGAGCAGTGACGATATAATTTAATAAATCCCAAAAAAATATTTTACATAATTGACATTTCATAGCTCGTTCATTTTAACATTAATTGGAGAGCTCTTTATTAAAGGTACATTATTTGGATATATTGCAAATGTTTTGTAGTATATTCTGTACAAATAACTTAAAAGTTTTATTAACAATAACCTTTCATAAAGAAGCTAGCAAATAACTTCTTGGAAAGGTTCAAAAATCTTAAAATATCCTAAGCGTAGTGAGAATTTTTTTAACTATTTCTTTGACCTTTTAAGATTGTTTAGGTCCTGATCAATATGCGCGTTATGTATACAGCTAAAATTTTCTGATTACTTCTAATACTTATTCTGTGTCCACATATGGCGAAATTATATTTTAATAAAGTTGTCAAAACACATTATAATCTGAGATATAATACCAAGTTTATTTAAAATAAAAATAGTTCTTAAAAGAATTTAGTTTTCGACACAAAAATCATTAAACCCTTGTAATTCAAAGCAGGATTTCCAAAAAGTACGGACTTTCAAACTGTTTGCCACATAAGTGAAAATAAATGAAATGAGGATGCATACCATACCGGCACATGAGTAATGAATTATGCAAAAACTTCAGCCCTTCTTTAAAATTTCTATTCGAGCCATTTTTCTAAAGCGCCCTAATTCTGATATAAAAGTAATTTATTTCATATTGTGTAGATCCTATATATTTCAAAAGTTATATATATTACAATTATGTTTTAGTATATAGTAAAATATCGATGATAATATTTTAAAATACGTTCATTTTGATACATTCTATACCTTGGTGTCAATTTTAGAATTTCAGAATGTAACGTAAACATATTACCGATCAAATGTGATTTTCCTTTAGTGTTAATAGCACAGAATTGAGAAATGCAGACATCATGCTTTTGAGTGAAACAATTTTTAACGCAGTTGATTAGTACAGACAGAACATAGGTGATATATTTTCATGTTGTTGAATTTTTAAAAATTGCCTAAATCTTAATGTTATCATAATTTAATATCGTTCTCAAAATGAAAATTTGTATATCCTAGAAACTTAAAATTTAAGTAATATTACTCGTTTACCAAAGTTCACTAAGGTTTTTTTTCAGAATTAGGATTCTTTATAAGAATATTAAGAATTAAATTAGATATGAATAAGGTTATAAACACCTTTTTTAATTTTGAAAGAAACGTTGGCAGTCTTATTATGAAAATGATCTGGTAGCTCACCTAGTATGTGTTATACAGAAGTTTAATATTAGTTTATTAAATTATTCAGTGCAGGCCAAGAGTAATAAAAATTTATAGAAAATATGAGTAGTAAAGTGTATATAAAGTTTCATCTCATTAGTTTTGACATGTATATTTAATTTATTTAAAATTAAGTAAAATTTCAGTTATATATTTTTTTCCCTAAAATCTGTCATTTCATAAAATATGTTAAAAAAATTTGTTATATTGAATGCATTTAAAGAACGGGCGGCGGAGCTGAGCTGCATACATTAAATAATGTGATCTTAATTTCACGGATAAATTTGGTCGGCAAAAATAAACCACCAATCTGTGATCTGGGAGACCAATGAGATAAAACAGTTAAAGGTTTTACATTTAATTTAGTGAAAATTTCATACTTTAAATCGATAGGTAAAAAGTACCCTCATCGGTTGGCCCGCGTCACTCACCAAAATATCACGTAGCAAACCATATTTACTTGGTTACACTACTTAATAATCATCAGATAAAAATAATTTAATTTTCTGTATATATGGGTATTTAGTGCAGTCTCAGAGAGGGGCGGAATCACCTTATTACACAAATTACACCAAGACAGGGATTGGACGACAAAAAATCCTCCTATCCACTAATAGTAAACCTGTACAACGAAAATAAAATTTTCTTTAAATCGATGGGTACACGATTTTGTACAGCCGCCGCCCGGACTATTAGGTCATGTTGATTTTAGGCTGATTACATTTAATATGGATAGCTACTTATATTAAAAAGAAATAATCAGGTAAAACTATTGGAAGTGTTAAGTGAAGAGGGTTATTTTGAATTTTTGATTTTTCTTATTTTGTTAAATAAATAATTAAAGTTTTTACATGTAGTCATCATTCTAATTATTGAAAAGTTGTAGGCAATTATAATTAATTTACTTTCGATAAAATGTAGCTCATAAAGCCCAATTTTTAAAATAGTTACGTTCCATTAGTGCTATTAAGATTGGATAAAAAATTATAATAAGAAAGAGGAAGGAAAAAATAAATTATTTGTATAAGGTTTACTATTTCCTAAATACAATACACATTGGCATTTCTGTGTCCTCTTACTATTTTGAAACAAAATAAATTTCTATTTAATTTTTTTAGTGCTACAAATTGTAATTTCTAAATGAAATAGTCTTCATAAAAATGTTTGTTCATTTGTTTTTAAATATATGTCTAAAAATTTATATATATGAAAATTTATAAATTATTCAAATAGCAACAGAAGTATCTCATTCGCTATTACCATTCCGACTGCTCTTGTGAACAAAACTTGTTTATCATTGCGTGGATTTGAAAACAATACAAAGAACGATATGAGAAATTTAGGTAAAATATCAAAGATAGTTCCGCAACAACTAGCCAGAAGTGTTAAACAAACACCAGATGCTAAGAATAACATTTACCAAGAAATATGCAATGTCACGCTTGAAGGGATGAGCGACAACCATGCTTCCAGCGTTACATCCTTGCAAGAAAGAATATCATTAAGAAGGTAGTAAAAATCAGCATAACAAAGAAGTAATTATATAATAATAAGCTTGATTCTTTATGTTCGTATTTGGGTATTTAAGAGTTGGATTTCTTTTTAAGGTTCCATACCTCAAACGGAAATAAACGGGGCGCTCATAAGAGCACTCATGCATCTGTCCGTCTGTCACAGTCGTTTTTCTCGGAAACGGTCCGACGTAGTAACTTGTAATTTGGCATTAAGTTGGACGCCCAGATATACCAATAGTCTGAATTAACAAGATACTTTTTTTTTAATTTTGAGTCGAGCCCCTAAACAAAATGTGTAAAGTATCATTTAGCTTTTAAGGACCTCAGAAACATTTTCTTCAAAATTTTCAATCTAATGATTTTAAAGTTAATTATAGCTCAAAATGTACAAAGAAAGACTTTAAATCTTGGTACGGAACTCTCATTGTGCGAGACTGACTTGTATTTGATCAAATTTTTATTGTTTTTTGTTCACGTTTGTAACGTATGTGCTTGTTTTATGTATAGAAAATAAATTTACTTTTAACATCTATAGAATTTTAATATGAAAAAAAATTAACATAGGAAATTTTATTTATGTTGTTATTTATAGTTATTATTGTTCAAGATATTATTTATTTTACGATTAAATGATTGCTAAGGTTTCAAAAGCCAATTATTTGTATCTAAAATATATCCATTATGATCATTTTTCAATTTGATTAAAATACATATGTGATTTCAAATAGAATTCTATTTGTCCTCGGTTTTTTAATACAAATATATCATAAAAGCTTGTAACTCTTCAAATGTCAACGAAAAGATTGCAAATATGAAAGTGAAAGTTATGATAAATTAAATATAAAAGTAAAGTTTTACAGTTCATAAATTAAAACAAAATTTTTCACTGACGTTATTTGCTTATTAAAATATATTTGGATATTGCCATATTCTTTACAAATTGTTTTTTTGTATTTGAAAAGAATAACAAGAAAGTCATCTTAGCAAAAGATATAAGACAAAAATTGCAATTAGTGTTTTAAAAATGAATCCAGAGAATCCAGAATCCAGAAAAACCTGCGAAATTCCTTGTAAAAAAAATTCTATTGCTTCATATTTTTTCAAAAGCCACCATTTATTTTTATTTAATAATTGAATAATACACATATGGTACAGTCTGTATCTAACAAGCAATGTAAAAAGGTGCTTATAGTGAATTTATAGAAAATAATTCCCGATAAACAAGGGATAAATAATGTAATTTTAAATGAAGGTGGCAAAAGAAGAAATCAAAATTCGCGACTAAAACTCGTTTTGTATACAAAAATATGAAAAATTTAAAGCAGCAGAAGGGACAAATAAGCAAAGTAACTCTCTAATTACAGAAAAAATACAAAAAAAGTTTCACTTATACGCAAATAAAGAACATAATTCAAATGAATGAAATTATTCTTATAATTTGAGTTAATCAAACGATAGCTCAAATAGTCAACTAAAGCTAAATATAGATTGTATATTATGTGGGAAAAACATCCAAAAAGTAAATGTCTTGAGTCAACGTTGTGGTAACCACATGCGCTGGCATGTAAGAAGAAATCATTTGGTAAAATAGTAACAATGAAAAAACAATTCAAACACAATTTTTTTTATTTATTTGATCATTGAAAAATATTAAGACACACGTTCTTGAACAAAAGCAAATGTGTTACTACAAATTTTCAAAGCAAAACATTTCATGCCACGCGCGCGTAATATTTGCACCATACACACGCAGGGCAGAGTGCCCCTGAAAAGACCTATATTTTGTTAAAGTTAGGATTATAAATTAAAATTGTTTTGTATATATGTAATCAGTGTTTATTATTCTTCATTTTAAACTAAAAAGAAAACATAATTTTCTTAATAAAATCAAACCAAAAAATATCGACCCTTCTATGCATAAAAACACAATATAAAAATGTATTATTGCCAAAAACTTAATCTACACATTCTGCAGGGTTAGTCGGAGTACGGTATGTATTTTTGTTAATACAGAACATAAAAATATTATAAATATACATAAAATTCACAAAAGAATTGAACTGATGTACCTGAGACATGCACTGACAAAGTTTTGTAATTTCCTGCGTAGAGAACAGACGAGCTCCGGGAGCACTATAAACTAACAGACCTACGCGACACGGTGATCGGCGTGCTATTGTCTTACGTGTCGATTACCCTTCGGACAAGTTGATATATTTTTTTAAAAAATGAAATTATCAGATAAAGAAGTTGAATGAGCCACGTCTGTGCTCCACGAATCTAAGGGAGCGTTCATAATAGGAAATAGCAATGGCGCACCAAATAAAACAATAGGAATAATTGAAACTGAATGCATTCTTTATAATACATTAAGAAACAATTTTAAGTAGTAAATCAAACTCAAATTCTAATTTTAGGGTTAGAGGAACATGAGTTATGCAACTACAAGACCATAAATGCCTCTTGCATGCACACCTGTCCCAGAGAAACTTATTCAGTTTCCCAGGCGCACCATTCCCAAAACACCGCTTCCTAGATATAGATTGATGCACCTGCAGATCAAAATGTGACAAATTGAAAATGCTACTTCAATTCAGTTTTGTCGTTCAATAAAGTTGCATAGAATAAAATAAATCTTTTATTATTTTATACTCATAATTTGCATAGCTCTCGAGCTAGTTGAATGAATCAATGAAGTTGTTGAGGCGTTTTTCAACAATTTTCCATCTGGAACCAAAATCAAATGTTCTATCAATAACCAAGCTACCACGACCAAGTCCACAATCTGCCAAACATCCGTTAAGACAAGAATTGATTAATTTTGTGATTAGTTATCTAATGTTGGAGTCGTGAAAAAAAACTATCTGGACTAATTAGAACTTGCTTTGCCTCAAATCAGAGCAAAGGCCGAGCAAAGAGTATTATTACAAAACTCCTACATTTGACTAATTACAACCAATCATAATTTCACAGTATTTAAAAATCCAAATATTTATATATATTAAGCACGTCTTTTATGTTTAATGTTCTAAACTTAAAATTTGTTTGGTTGAACACAAAAATATTTCCAAATATGTCAATCTATCTTGATGTTATGCTAGCACCAAAACAAATGGGGTTAGAGCATGGAGAGACTAAAAAGTTACTAAACGAGCGTTAGAAATTAAAGCCTAGGGAAGATATATAAAGCAATAATTGCAAGAGACAATACTAATAGTCTAATATGAACCAAAAATTAGCAGGCGGATGTCCAACTCTACAGACAGACCAGATTTATTTGCTTTAAATACTTGAACAGACCACAGTGTAAAAGTACACACATGAAGAAAATATATTCTTGGCAGTTTCTTTTTCTGTAATAAGTTTAATAAAATTAAGTAAAAAGTAAAACACATTGAAACCTAAGGCAACCTCATATCCAAATATATTAAACATGCTACAATAACTGAATGAGGTAGCTGAAAAGATTAAACGAAGGGTCAAGGTGAAATATGGTATGTCACATAATAGCGAATTTCACGCAAAAATCATTAAATTCAACGGCCTAGTCAATGAACATATAAAAGGAAAAGGACTATTGCATAAATCGGCCTTCAAACGCATAATGTTTTAGATTAAGACACTTGTCTGTGGAACTCGGCTCAGCCAGATATTTGTAATTTATAATTTTTTTGATGTTGTGAAATTGACGTCGCGCCAATCACGAAGGTATGTATGAGAATGAAAATGACCTCAAAGTTTCATCCCTGCTGTGCAATGTGAACAATGTCAATAGTTCGGAGTAAAATTTTGGCAAAACTTTTGTGTTAGGGGAAGTACGCACAAAGTAACAATGACAATGACTTATTGCATATAATTGTACAATTGTTTAATTGTTTGGTAAATTTCCGTAATTCTACCTACGTATCTAATATTTGTTACATGTTTTGATGGTTTGTTTCTGTCATTGAATAAAATATTCCAAGTAATGTCCTTTATGTATTTGTTTTTGATTTTAGATATAACGAAATACTGTCCGTACAGATGGACATTTGCATGTCATTTATTGCAATGACCTGTACGCTGTATGCCGTCTTTCAAATGAGCTCATGCTTCATACGCGGTGAAGCAAACGAAAACAAAATGGTTTATTTCCGAGCTCTGCAAACGATTAATTTATTTATGCATTGTGTGCCATTATCTCCATATATAACTATGTCATTTTTGCCATACCATATTTAAACTTCAATTTAAACAAAAATGTCCCTTTGAAATTTGTTGTCATTATACAAATTTTATGCAGTTTTGTAGGTTAGATACCAAAAGATGGTTATTAAAAGGTACAACTTTGTCTTTGTTTTCAAAATTAAAGATTTATGAATCTGTTAGATCCGCCCAGTTGATGTCCACTCTCAAATAATACACACTTTATTATCAAGTTCTAAATGTTTTGTTTATAATGTTAAAGTAGTACAACTAGTTAAAATCAACGTAATACCTCCTGAATCTCGCCGCTTCGATTCGCTTCCACCAAAAAGGTCTGTGTCTTATTTCTATGTGCATTAATTCATATTTGATCTTGCACTCCCTTCAAAATTGATAATTTACCAAAAACTCCGTTTTTGCAAAACTTTATTTAAATAGGATAATATCATTATTTTAATCATTTACGTGTTTATTAGTCACCGTAATTTTAGTTTTTGTCCACAAATTAATCTTTCCTGTGTAATTTTTTAAATATAGCAAAGATTAAATGAAATTTTCTTGAACTATTGTTCTCTTTTCCAAATAATCTTCAGATGTAAATTATATTCACTTCAATAACTTTGCATTGAGTACATTTTTTTAATTTTTTAAAAATTCTGAGTAAATTCTATTTTATTCCTACACCACCATACTCCTTGCAATTTTTAGCTATGATGGCTAAAAGAATTTTCCACCATCCTCCTGTGTAAGTCAAGTGTCCATCGACAACCGAATCCTAGTCTACCCTAAGAGTTAATTTTTACCAAGTTCAGTTTAATGTTAGTATTCTTTTAGAAAATAAAAGAACTTTGGAAAGTGAACAGTATTTTTAATTTACTGTGTGAGTATATGTAAATAGTAAAGTCGGAAGCTTACTGAAATGTAAATACTTTAAATTATAAGAAAATAAGAAATTAGTGCATGCAGAATATACTTTTGCGCTATTCTATTTCTTTTGAAAAGTAACTTTAAGATTTGATTCGAATCTCCTTTACCCTTTCTTTTCATCTGTCTTTAACTGTTTCTTAGCCGAATTAAGATAACCCACGTATTTTTTCTCCAAAACGCGATTTAAATAAATTTTTTGAAAAGTGACTTAATTATGTTTTCTTACTAATATGAGTGGAAAATAGGTAAAATTTATCTCCTTGTAAATTCTTTATGACTCAGTATATATTTATTATAACACCTACACTTAAACCAACCCTATAATTATAATTTCTGATATATACTTTATACAATAAGACGTCAAGCAACAAAAGTATTTCTTTCTATTGAAATAAAAGTGATTTTCATGTCACCTTTCTTTAATTTCTCGTGGAAAGTCAAATCAATATCACGTACTTCCTGGTTTTTAAAAATATCTGAAGCCAAAACGGCAATGTGCGCGGACTTAATCAAGAGACCCTTAGAGACTATAAAAGAAGAGCTAAAGGTGAAGTGAAGTCAAAAAACTTGTATAAGAAACGTAAAAAAATGTTTTTGCTCGGCTAAAACCTCTCATACGCATTATTGTGCGGTGTTCGAATTACAACACATACTTTTAAAAGATTTGTAATAATTATTTTTCTCATTTACTCATTGGTACCAGCCAACATATGTTTTTTATTGTCAGTACTTCTGTTGCTTATTATAATCTACGTTATATTATATCAAAGAATATGGTTATATCCTTTCGAAATTCAATATCCCCTTTATTTCAAAGACTTCTTACCAGTTCACATATGAAGAATAATTCGTTATTAGTGTTTTATGTAAAATTACCTGCTTTCGAATTTTCTTTTAATTTGAAATTTATATTTTTTAATATTTTAAATTTTTAAAATTATCAAATTTTAACACATTTTTAAATAATTTATCCAGACGTGGCGTCATAATAACAATTGTAGTGATAATTTTGATAATTTTCTAAGCAACCAATTAAAATTTACTTTATAAAATTTGCTTTAAAATCTAAACAATTGAAAAATAAAATTAAAAATATTGTGAATAAGATATAAATTTACCTAAGTAATTCAAAAATTTATTAAACATTATTACTAATTTAATCTTGGAATCCAAAAATATATTTAATATTCTATTCCGAGTTTTTAGTTTTTACTCTTCATTCTTAAAAATTAAATAATTGCATTGATTTTTGCATAGAAGAAAAATAACTTCAAAAACTTTCCTCATTGCAATATTTTCTAAAGTTTGAATAATTCTGCACATACTTATAATATTTTCCTGCATTTAAAGTTGATGCATTTGCCTCCAAATTATTCTTAAATAATTGAATGAATTACCCTGTTTCCTATGTTTTAATATATAATATATCCCGATTTACATATAAAAAATATATACATATATAACACCATATACGTACATATAAATTTACAGATGTATATGTATATATAAATATTTTTTTTCGAAAGGCATGACTGTAGGTTTTTTTTTTTATTTAAATATAACTTTTTTTAAATCTTACTTTAATAATAATTCAAGAATATGTGTATAAAAAGCATGTATAATATTATAAAACTTAATTTTGTTTTCAAATTCGTAAGCATCTCATTAATATTAAATCCGTACAATTTCTGTATAATATTAGTTGTTTCTACTAGGAGTATATGAAAACAAGTAAATAATATAAAAATAATGCAATATTTCTCAAAAATTAAAATTATTTTACGACCTTAAAATCTTAATAATTTATTAAAGCAAAAACTAGAACAGAAAAGCTAACAACGATATAATATATAATATAAAATATATAATATATAATATATAGTATATAATATAAGTTATCAAATTAATCTGTGCGTTTTATTCAACTTGACTAGAACGAGAGAACATACGCGGTTTCTTATAATGTCTCATAACAGCTCATCTAAAAATATTTATTCACAATAATGTTTTCTATTATTTTTTTATATTTCCTGTATTACTTACCATCTAATAGTAGTTCCGATATAATAAATTACAAATCAATGTATATATTTCATTTAAATCTCTTTTACTGATAACTTTTAAGGAGAGTTAGGCATTTCTTGCATAGTAGTATAGGATGATCCCTTTTGGCGCAATTTGAATTTAAATACTCATTTTAATAATGTTAAAATATTTAATAGAATATTTAAAAATACAGAAAAAGCGTAAATAAATTTAAGAAACACAAATCTTAAGATATATATGTATATAAATATAAAATGTAAGTTCTCACGATCTTAATCTGGCCGCCTGTATGTTGCTTCTTTACTGCATATGCCTGTGTTACTAACTTAAGGGAATGAAACATACTTTTCGAGTAAAATAGTCTATTACAAGCATTATTTAAGTTAGAATTATTATCTGACCGACTGCCAAGTGTTGTAATTTCATGACATATAGGATTTAAATCATTATTCTTATTCTTGTTAATATTTCGATATAAGCTATAGCCTTCAGAACTACATATTCGAAAATTGAAAATAGAATATTAAATCCTATATAAAAACTGCTCGAAGAAATAATTTCCAAACTTTTGGCAAACCCAAAACCCAAACCCATATTTTATGTCGGCAAGAAGAAAAACGGAAACATTCGTAACTACCATGAAGCAGTGATATAAGATGGAGTTATTGACGGGAAGAAACGCGGGGTCAGGCAGGAAACTGAGTCTTTCAAAATCTAAACTGTTCAAAAAGTTTCAACGACAGAAGCATAAGACTTCCGTAAGAAATATGGTCGCTAAAGCAAGGACATTGAAGTTTACAGTTCAAAGCATTAAGAAAAGGAGTAAATGGAACTCATACACAGTTCAGAAAGTACTCCGCTGTTCCAAGAAAAAGGAAAAGGAGGCAATCAAGAAATCTCGAAAATTAGATGAGTCATATTTGACCAAAATTTTCACTGCTAGGAAGAAAGGAACAGTACCAGGGAAATTTAAAACTAAAATATTTCAAAAATCCCGAAAAAAAGTATAGTGTGGCAGGCTATATACCTCTGTGGACGGAGGAATTCATAACAGAAGCGACCATAAAATCGAGGATCTAGATGGACGAGTCGCTACAAAAACGGCTAATACGACTTGGCTACTACGAGTCTCGATTTGGCAACAGTTTACTCTACTTCCTATGTTTTTTTACATTTCTTATTTAATGGTCAATTATCCACCAATTTTCCTTACTTTGGCTAAAATTAATTAGAAGGGATCTGATATATTTTCAGACTCATGGAAAATGTTTATACTTTTAAAAAAGACGGTAAAATCGGTTTTTCTCTGTTGCTTTCCGGGCATAAAGCGAGACGTTACCGTCCGCTTTTACACAGCATCCAGCACCGTATAGAGTACCTTACAGAACATCATCCACCGAACCGAGCACTAGTGATGAAAGTGCACCTTCGTGTGGTAGGTGCCTTCGCTTGGCGTCAAACTCCGCACTCAGAAGCAATCTCAGGTTTTCTGCCCTCTGGCAATATTATACTATTATTAATGGGTCGGGAGAAATCTCCTACATGATAGCGATCTAGTTCTTTAACAGTTCAATAGATACGAACGACGGTTGACATGATATCAAAACAGTAGACGTAACATACTATACTATACCAGCAAGGTTTCAATGACATTAAGAATTAATAAATTGCAATAAAGTTCGAAATATAACCAAAACCATTTGCGTTTGTAAAAAGGAAAATTTTTTCGAAATTCGTTAAAGAAATAAAATACTTTAAGAACTTCTAAATGCGACTGGCAATAAAAAAAGATAATGGAAATTTACACTTGTTATACTAAATTCAAGTTCTATCTGGTAATTTAAAAGAAAGTTTGGATACAAAGTGTATAGACACAGTTTTCAGGATTGGGTCAAATTCCATTTTTAAATTTGTATTATTTGAGCTCTAATTTTAAGAAATTCCCTAAATTTTTTCATAATGCGTTAACAAATTATTTTAATCTATTTGAGACTTTGACATAACACGTAAATGTAACTGAATTTTAAAAAAAAGACTTAAATGTTATTTCGATATGGATAGCGATATAATAAGAATCTTTTATCGGTTTCGATCATGGATATGGATATGAAAGTATTTTGGATATCCGATAGTTTCGGTTACGGTTACGGAGCTCAATAACATCTCTAATTAAAATAACCATTAAAGTAATTTCACTTTAGAAATATAAATAAGTTCAAATAGTGAGAAATTCTTTATTTTTCTCAATTGCTTTTATATAAGATTTCTAAAATTTATTCTTGGTTTAACCACTCAAAGTGTCGCGGTTAAACTTCGTTCACGATTAGGGTGAAATTAAAATTAAAAACTGAAAACCTGGTTTAAACGAAGTTAAATTTTAAGGCCCGCTGCAAACGAACGGTTACCATCGGTGCGTGAGCTATAGGATCGATAGCTAGCGTTCTTTTTAGCGTACAAACGAGCACTACTGATTTTACTGAAGATTCGAAAAATGATATAGAAATTAGTTCTGTTCTTTTATGGAATACTGAAAGATCGGCAAATACTTAGCTTACGTATGAAACCAACGAACTTGAGTCCGCTTACAACGAGGAGTGTTAGTTATCATGACTGATGTTGATTAATAATCACATATATTTTGCATATTTGTCAACATCTACATATTTAGCTCGCATGTTTAGATAAAAATTAAATTTATTTATTTTTTACATTACAGGAATTCATTACGTGGAAAACATGAGAGGTCTCTCTTTATGCCTTTGTTTACTGCCAAAATTTACAATATGTGGTAGATATGGATCAATAAATGGCGATAATCTGTTGATTGTACTTCAATTTCCGAAAAATGATGACATCATACTTTACTATAACAAGGACTACGAAGTAGGAAAAGGGAAATTCTCTTAGGTTTATGGTAGCTTGTTTATAATTTTCGCTTTAATAAAATCATAAGTTGAAATGAACGAACTCTACTCTGATTGATTAAATTATTTAGCCGTTGTAATAAAAGGAATCGATAAAATTGTTCACCATTTGAGTTTGGGGAAATATAATAAAGTTAACAAATAAATCCAAATATTCACGTCGTAAATAAACTATTTTTATTCTAACCGCTGTATATGGTGAAGAAAGGTTAAATATTACCACATGTATCATCTGGACGTCCAGAAATAGCAAAGATCCTGTTGGTGTCATCATATATGAAGTCATCATAATTTGGTGGGGGGCACTGGCAAACGAGTTCTTGTATAGTATATTATTATAATTGTACTAAAGCGGTACAAATCAATTTTGTTACTAAAATACTATTGTAACTATCAAAACAGTAGGATTTAAACTAGTAACATGCCACCGGTAGGATGCGCCAAATTACTACGTTTCTATGCAGAACTAAACCCGGCTTGAACTCGAATTAGTGCTTATGGGAATTGAATTGAGTGTCGTTAAATCGTGTGAGAAAAGTGCATGGCATGAAAACATCATCGAGTTAACTCAAGGAAAACAACTTGACGAAAACTCAAGTCAAACTCAACCCTTACTCATGGAAATATACTAAGCGTCAGCCACTAGTGTCTAGTGTCAAAAGTCAGTGGCTTTCTGTCGTGTTCGCCACGGAACATTTATAGAATCACTTCGGTGTCCGTTTGTCCGTCTGTCCGTCTGTCCGCCTGTCATAGCCGATTTTCTCTGAAATTGGAACTCTGACCCAAATTCAACCATGAAAGTTAAATTTTGATTTGTGGGGATTAGTTTCGGGGGCTAAAATCTGAAGTGAAAAACAGAATTTCGGGTTGGCCCGACGACGGCCAAGCTTTGCTCGAGAGATTCCGAAACCGATACCACTAGCGCAGCTACACGAACACACCGTTCAACTGCTGCTGGATTCGAAAGGGTTGAAAATTGTCGTTCTGTGCATCGACGTCGTTCTATTATTGAAAACTTATTTGGAGTATGCTTTGTGAATTGATTGATTGTTTTATATCTCGGCAATAAAATCTTTATTTTAAAAGCAATCACGTTACTAAACACTAATTGTGCAAGTCCGACTTGCACTTGGTCAGTGATTTTTAGATGCTTAATCATTGTTAACACTGTCAAGAAGGTGAGAGAGGGGTGGTGAGAACAACAACATAAATTATCATTTCAGCGCCAACTCTTTACTTTTCTCACTTATGCAAAATTTCCTTATAGAAAGGAAGTGTAATATGAGTTGACTTGCTTATGTTTTTTTATGAATTGTTAAAAGTACCTGTTGATTTAAATTTCGTAATAAAAAAGAGTATTAGTTCTTAAAACTGATGAGACATTTCTTCAGCTTCCGGTCTCTCATGTGGTTCATTTTGAAGACCAAAATTACCATAACAAAACTTTTCAAATCAATACTGTGTAGTACGCTCATTACCTACATCTAACTCTAGTGCAGAAATCACATTACGAGTTGCTACTGAGGCATTGTGCCCCAATTTAAACTCATACAATAAAATAACTCGAATTTGCTTGCTGAATAGCGTTTTAAAAATGCGGTAGAAAAAAATAATGGTATGTACCAATCTGCTGAAATTTACCTAAGAGCTTAAAAGAGACTCATCAGTTCTAAGAACCAATATCAAAATATCAGAAAAAATACACTACTTTACTCTGTGACGGTTAATTGCTGAATGTATGGAAATCTGGCATTTTATGCGACCTAATAATTTACTTTTCCAGCATGTTTCGCATACTTTACCTAACTTTACCTCCCGTAACCAATGCGTATCCGTTTCGAAAGATATTTAGACACAATTGTCTACCAATTGTCTGGGACCAGTTGGACTCCATGTGCACTTAACCTCCTCAACCAGACGCAGTGCACAATCCAAGTAAAACTATATAAATTTTTTTTTTTTAAAAAAGACCGTCTGCGTAAAATATTTCTCTGAATCGTATGTTTCTACTAAGAAACTAATTTTTACAAATTTAACAAACTTTTAGAGAAAGTGTTCAGATAAATGTAAATTCTTTACGAAAGATTTTAAAATGACACTTTCATTATATTTTTTAAATGAATTCGAAATAATCAATACGCTATCAAAAATTACTGGAAACGGGTTTCGCATTTTTTAAACATATCGTTGAAATTAAAGAATGGATTGGGTTGAAGGAAATTTCGTAAACAATTCACTGGAAACCTCGTAAACTTGAATATCTCCACGAAAATTATTTGATAATAAAATTAAATATATGTAATATGGTACAAAAGTTTGTCACCAGACTTAAGTACATATTACTAATTGTATCATGTGGGTTTTGGTGCTGATGTAGACCTGCGCCGAGCCTTAAAATATGCACATGGCACCACTCCCTGAAGGTATGAATAAGAACAGAGAAGGTAATGAAGACCGAAGAGTGGAGTGAATTTTTAACTGGTAGGGTTTGTTCTACGCTCTCAATTTTCGATCAGTTCCGGGATGGTTTAGGACTTTCATAAAATTTGCACTTTGCATATTCACCAAGGAGCTTTGAAAAAATGATAAGTATCAATTTGTATAAGCTCATTAAGCGCTTTAACCCTCAGCCGAAGCATTGGGTTCAGTTTACCCGAGTTTGACATTAAAAAACCATCCTTCTGCTTTTGTTTCGAATGGTCGGCCGTAACAGGCTCATATGCTTCAGAATAGGGCGGAATAAAGTGATCTAATTAAAAGTTAAAAGTATAATTCGCAGAATATTTTATTTGAATTCAAATTTCGTTAATTTAATGTCACTTGGAAAAATGGACATATACGTGTATACACTGAAAGAAATAAACTTATTTAAATTAAAAATTTTTCATAGTAAAAATACAATTATTAAGAATTGTATTTAGATCGTAAAGCCCAACAGTATTGTAGTTGATTTAAACAATGACAACATTTTTAATCCAACCAAGATAAAATAGATGAACAAACACATTTAAATAAATGATAACTAAAAATCTTAATTGAAATAAATAAGGAATTTTTGTTTGACAATAGAACATTTCCTTAGCTATGAAAATATGAGGAAAAATAATAGATTTACTATCGTAATATTAAAATAATTTTACAATATTTTAACTATTAAATATTTTACAGTTTCTTATTGTTTAATATAACCAAATTCCTTATATGGGGCAAAATCAAACAACGTTTTTAACAAGGTTTTACACAAAAATTACCACTAAATAATTTGCTTATATTAAACAATTTTAAAACGACGAGTCACAAAATTAGCTGATATAAACTTCACGTCTAGGTATTTATTTGTTAGCTCTTCTCTGTTACCGTTCACACCTTCATAAACCAATTTTACTTAAATGTGAAAATTTTGGATTCATGACGTTTGGGTCTCAAAGAATAAATTAGCTGATAGCTGTGGTGTACATGGCATATCATGTCCTGATAACCCGACCAATTAAATTTGTTTCTCTTGCGTAGAAGAAATAATTTTATCTATTTTTGCTGCCCACGCTATAAAACAAGTCTAAGAGTACCTTACTTCCATCCCCGATCCCAAATGAATTTTTATAATTACTCAGTCGGACAGAAAAATATTCCAGTTCATATTTGTCTATCATACGTATAAATGCCTATTGAAATATACACCTGTTTATCACCCTAAATATATAATTTATGGGAAAAATACCTTTTTTCTACAAAAAGTCTGGCTTTGCTTTTCAATTTCCCGAAGAAGCTGTTGTATTCAGCTTGCTTTCATATAAATCGTACCAGGCCCGGTCAAATATCCGGTTTCAATTTTTTTTTCTTTTTTTTAAATTCAACAATCATTGTAATTTCTTTTATTCATATAATTTTATATAAATTCTTATACTGTGTGATTAATCTGTTTTTCAAATTTTGTTTGTATTGAAGATTTGTTTGAACAAAACGTATTAAGAATAGGTATATGTGAAGTGCCGGTATGGTTAGCATTAAATCAAGATCATCGAATTGATGTGACTGTTTTAAACCTTCTCATTAAAACTGCCACAACATCTTCATACAGACTTATATTCCTTATAATTACAGGTGCGACACTGCGATTTCGTGTGTGTTTTTAACTGCTCTTGATCACGATCATCTTAAGTAGTATGGAAACTAGAAGGCTGTAGGTATGGTAGAGATTTTGGTTATTAGAAAACCTTATAGTTATAGCTTCTTTTGTCATAATTCTTTCCGGTTAAAATCTTAATAATAAATCTTGTGAAATAAAAGTACCAAAAAAGGGAAATTATAGTTACCAAAAAGTAAAGTAGAAAAGAGTACTGCGATACGAAATAAACTTAGTTACCCAAGGTAAAATTATTCGCTACGTTTTTGTGTTTACAAAAACCAAAATAATTATTAATACTGGATAATTTACATTTGGTACTTTCTAGAACAGATAGCAAATTTTGATAATTAAATTTCTGATTACGGAAGACTATGGTAGTTGATCTATAAAATTATTTGCTATTTTTAAAAAATATTTATAGTTTTAGAAATAATAATTCTCTTTTTCAGCCTTTTGAGACTCTCTCTAATTAATACATTTTACCAATTTCGTTTTAACCATCATAGCATAGAAATATAGTGAAGAAGGCGATTGAAATCTCGCTACAACTAAAGAAGATTGGCGTTCTGGTGACAAAATATTATTTACGAGCGGAAGAGGTTTAGGCACGGAACACAAAGCAAATTTGTTTCGGTTGCTTAAGATGGAAATTTAACATATTTAGGTTGGACATGATATTTAAATTTTAATTTTTGAAAATGTATTTTCAGACCATGAAAAACTATTATTTATTTATTAATAAGGTTAGCCTGCTTCTGAATTCCCAAAATGTATTAACAAATTTGCTAATTATTTATAAAAGTTGTTACCATAATTAACGAGAAACTATCTTTGATGTTCCATGTACAACATTATTCGAGTAGTTATGTGTCTTCTGCCATATAAAATATTAATTTGTATTTTAATGAGACTATGTAGCAAAAAGTATTGAATAATTAACCCTTTGGGATTGGCAAATTTCTCTGGTTGTACGGACATATTTATAATACCTCTCGATCATAAAATAGCACGTACTTTAAGTACATGTGATATTTTATGATCAAGATCGTGTTGTATACGAGTATATTTACTAAAAATTAATGCCGCCGTAATATCGGTACGCACTTTTGTCTTACAAATCGCGAAATTAATTTGATAAAACTTCACAGCCACGTCACCAACAGCTTACCGATTAGCTTGCGATGTTAATCCAAAGTCCTATTACATTTTTCACTCAGAACCCACACTTCATTACTAGTAAAGTTCGATTAAAGGGTTAACACTTTAAATTCTTCAAATTGATTTTTGATGTTAATCAATTGATATAATTGATAATTATATAAAAATTTACTAACGCGATTTTACTTTATTTTTCCAAAACCGTTGCATATTGCTTTATATAAATATAAACGGAAATTTTTCGAAAATTTCAAGTCAATCGGTTGAAAATTGTAGTTTGAAAAAATCAGTTTTTGACACAACCGCAGAAGTAAAAAGAACCGCGTGACTGTGTTATAATCAAAGATTTTCTTATATTACCTTTAATATGCTATTTCTGAACCACACATTGGTCCTTTCATAGCAGTAAGCAGTAATATTCTCAAATTAATTTTAAGTTGTCTTCTGGCCTGGCTTGTGTCTCTACTTGTACGTACACACCTGCACAATAGCTACCAGCGCCGGAGGTCCATTTTTCGTCATACCTAATTAAAATCGCTATAACTCAGGTAATTTTTGGAATATTTACACCTTTGACATCTGAAATTGTTATTCTTAGGAAATTGAAGACGAGTGTTTGGTTTGTAAAATTCTCTAGCCACCTTTCAACGGCTGAAATGATAACATTTTAAGACGCCTACAAAACGAAATTTGATTTATCTAGACGATATAGGATATTTTCGGTTTCCCTTCAAGATCATATGAGCAAGCTAAAAAAGTTACTTCAACGTCTTCGTGAGAGGAATACAGCTTGACAAATTGTTAAGTTAGACGAATTCTACAACAAAGTTTAAAAATAAAATTTTCGGAAAACAATTTTGAGCCAAATATTACTAACACTGTTAGAGAATTATCCACACTAATAAAGCGTTTGCTATAACATAGATTAAAAAGAATTGATGTAGGGATTTTACGATTAAGAAATTGTTAGACTATACCATATAAAGCAAAACCAACCTTCGGGGAATAAATGAAATCGAACATCAAATTGAAGCGACCATTCTACTGTCCTAATATCTGAAGTTTAAATTGCACATTATGTCAAAGAATGAAATCGCACCAAAGCAGAAGTTTAACCTGTGGTAGGTTAAGTACCTACTATACAAATAAATGATATAAGCGTCTAAACCAAGAAATGAAAAAAAGGAAACAGCCTTAGAGAAACGTGATCGAAAGAGAAAAATCCAATCATATCAACCAGTACTTTAGCTTACTACACAACAAGGGCTCGAGTAAAACCTTATATTGCAAATTCCGATCGTGAAATTACTCTTGACATACCTAATAATATCTGTCATAAAAGAAATGTGAGAAGGTCCTTGACTAATCAAGATCCTATTTATTTGCAGGAATCTATTCGCCCTAACTAGGCTAGAAAACTATCCCGGTATCCTCCCCTTTAAACTAGGCACTGCAAAATTGAAGTGAACCTATCACAATTTTATCCCTTATTTCGACCCCAATCCATTAGAAAATGAGTTGATTTTAATTACCCAAAGATTCGAAATGGTTAAGTAACATAAAACACAAACCCTACTCCTCTGGATTGAAATATTTGAGAAGGTTACTCTCCTTTCAACTGGACCATGCAAAAGAAGAATTAAACTCTCTCTATTTCCATTCAAACCGAAGGGTAAAAATGGGGCCTAATTGATGGCCTAGGCATTGTTTTCAAGAGTATCACGCTAAAGATGCCAGAAGATTTGAGAAAGCTATTAAGACCCTGAGCACTAACTAGAAAAATATGGCAATCAAATTAAACAGACAAATCTCATTGACAACAGAAACCTTTCCTGACTATTATAGATCAGTTTACTTAATTCAGCAAAATGAAGAGGTTTTAGCAGCTAAAATTGACGAAATTGCGAATTTGAAAGTAGTAGTTGAATTTAATGCGTTTATTTCAGTCAAAACTCCTTTCGACGAAATTAGTGCCGCAATAAACGTTATTCTGGAAGTGGTCAACAGTTTAGAAAACGCTGTAACTTTTATGAAGTTGAACATCGGAGCGCACACAGTTCGCCGGCCGAATTCTCGTATATATCCGGCCCTCAATCAGCCGAGCGCATGCTGTGCACTCTTTAGACGAACCGTTTGAAACTTCTTTTGACTCCCCTCTATCTCCATACAAAGTTTTGTACAAAGTTAAGATTTCCAATATAACGCTGTGTTCATATGCCTAGGTGCATTCGTTTTCATGGTACGAACGTCTCAAAATCGTAGTTTTTGGTACTTACTGACTGACGGACCATCAAAACCTTTTGGGTACTTCCAATGGAGCTAGAGCTTTCAAATTTGAAACATAGCAAGGGTTTAGTGTTTAAGTAAAGTGAAAAATCAAAAAGTTTGAAATAACCCTTTGCTCTTTTGCGTTTATGGCTGTATACATGCAGTACATGAGAGCGTAATTAATTAATAAAGAGTCGGCCATGTATGTGTATGTCCACTTTCCCTAATTAATGTTTTTATTATTTAAAAGTAATTAACATATAGTTAGCGCGGCTGCCCGGCGAAATTGATACGTAGCCTAAGCCTGAAAATTCGGTTTGGACGATGAACGATGCGGCTACATGAAAGTGACACAATTGTTTGTGCTATAAGCACGTGTATGGACTGAAACGTCTGTACAAAAAAAATCGTACTCTTAACAAGTTTGTGCTTTGGTCCCAAAGTTGGGATGGAGGACCAATGGGCGCTTAGAAGAAATTGGATAATGCGAACATTAAATATAAATACACTTTTTTATATTTAAATGTAATAAATGTAATAAATTGAGCTGTTATCCATTTCAAATGCTTTAACGACTTTTTATTCATATGACGTCATAAGTTTCCAGCGGCAATTAAAACGAAAACAAAATTCTTGTTTGTGCTCTAAGTGAAAGGGCTTAAACCAAAGGCAATAAATTTGATTTAGTGTCTTCTTGGAGTATTCTCTGTAAATTTTTTTTATGGTGTAAGGATAGATGTAATACATTTCTGCGGCCTTTTACCAGGTGCGCAGCAATAATCATTAATCATAATTACTTTTACTCTTTTAATAAATCTCAAACTGTTTTCTTCAAAATGCGACTCTTAATTAATAAATCAAATTGGGAGTGTATAAAACTTAATAGATAAATCGATATTTTAATCACTGATTTCAATATTTAATTTAAAAAAACTTCCCAATAGTTTCATTTCTACAAAATTTTGTTAGATTGTTATTTTGGTATTACAGAAATAGATAGTTTACATATTAGGTGAACAAAAATAAGATAAAGAATATAGGAAACATTACTGCGGACATATAACTTTCCAATACAAACAAAAATAAGATAAAAATAAACCAATTTCAGTAGAACATGCGGTCAGTTAATTTATGATAGATGGAGAATAAAGTCGTTTAAAATAAAACCAGAAACATAAATTCAATAAAAGATAAAGGCTAAGCAATCAATAAAACCAACAGCTTTTATTGTGGGATATTTTAGGAAATAAAAATGTTTAGTTCAAATTAAAATGATGTAGAAATAAAGATTCTTTAGTTTTAAAATTTAAATTAACAGGTGGATGTAAATTTTAAGGACTTAAAAAACTTGAAGAGGGTCTAGAATTTTTTATTTCATTCTTATTTTTGGTATTAATGTCTTACATTTTTATGGTTCTGGTTTTGATTTCTATAATATGAAAACAATACAAATACGAATTCTAAGGGGCGTACAGCGAAACAAACCGAAGCAAACAATCGTATGCTCTTGTTTCCCGTGCAGTGTGAAACAATTGGTATTGTAATACATATTACATATATATATGTCCATAATATATAATATATATTATCTAAAGGTTAAGAGAACATGTTATTTGTAACCTATTGGCAATTTATACCTCTATGTCTAATCTTACATATCGTTATTATTTTGTAATTATTATTGATTGCTACAAATTTCTGAAAACTTAATTGCACTGTGTTACTATAATTTGAAGAAGAAGTTGTTTCCTTTTAAAATCTGCAAAATAAATATAGTTTTCAACTAAACCTATATAAAATATGAAATGCAGGTAGCATTAAGTGAAATTTAAATTTTATTTACAGCAATCACTGTAATTATTCAAGTAATAAAAATGGTAATATCTCAAAAACGGTTCAACTTTGCGTATAAGATAAGGGGCCAAAGAGGTTTTAGACGATGTCTTCTATCACCCCCATAAGAACTTTTTCCCTCAAGTCGAACTTTCCATCTTCAGTCAAACCAAGCACCCTGTATATGCATATAAAGTAGAGCCTCAATTACTCGAGTCCGATCTAATGAGCTCATGGTTTACTGACGTGAGGTTTTAATTTGATCACCCATGTTAACCGAGCCTTCGCACGTAAGTGTCCAAGTTACCGAGTACGATTAATGAATAAACGTAGATCTTGTCATAGAAAAAGGTTTTTTTTTCAATCCAAATAAAAAAAATTGTTTGAGTCTCTCGATTATGCGAGTTAAGATCGGTCCGCAATAGTTCAGATAATTGAGACTCTACTGAACAGTATACTCTACAAAATATTGTCAAATATTGTTTTTCTATACTTTGAAAAATATAAGTAAATAGAGGAGCCTAGCTCCTGCTTTAGAAACATTTTCTTTTCTAAAATATAGAACAAATTAACAAACACATAAAAACGTTGATCTGAAAAGTACTACGATTATGGCCAAAGTTGTGGTACTTTTATAAACAATTTAACGGTTTGAATTTAATCATCGTCATAAATTACAACTCCAATATTTTTGCAGTTGAATGCACTAGTGATATGCAAGTAAATTTACTACAACTTTGCAATTTCCCAAGCTAACTTAAAAAAAATTAAATTAAGGAACGTTTGCGTGATTATCAATTTGTTCTGTTTAAAATGTAAAAAAGGATGTTTTCAAAAAAAAAAAAAAATCCTTTAACACTTTAATCAACATCATTTTTCAAAATAGAATGCAAAACATTTTTGTAGATCAAAAAATGTAAATTAAGCTCGAATATTCGTATTGGTCTTATAATCCAGCGTTGGGCTGTACATGTATATCTATATATAACTTATTTATGTCCATTATTATACTAAAGTTTTGTTTATTTTTTAATTGTTAGGCTTCATAAAATATACATAATGCACATTCTTTCCTTCAGGAATAATAAAATGGTGCATTTGCTTGTTATTAAATAAACCTTACAGTTTAAATTTTATAAATACTAGTAAATAAATTGGTCAATTGTATTCTGGCGAACTTGTACGTCATTAGCAAATTAATTTACTTTTATGATAGTAATAATAATAATAATAATATTAATAAAAATAATAATAATAATAATAATAATAATAGTAATAATGATATTAAAATTATATTACTGCAGGGCATTTCCTTATAATATTAATAAATATTGTAGTAACCTAACTTTCTCCTTTCATAGCTATCTAGGTGGGTATTCAGTACTTGTGTTAACCTTGGTAGTCAGGATACTCTTGATTTGATTCTCTTTATACATATGGGCACATGTTCGATTTTCGAAAATTTTAAGTAGTTTTAAAAAGTACAAATGTACTAACGTTCCCATAAAGTAGTGTGTACTAAAGCTACAGAGAGCTTGCGTTGCCAGTGCTTAAAAATCGCATAATCACTGGGATCTGGGAAATTGATATGTTTTTTAGCTTTTCTCAGGCATTTTCGTTATATTTCATCGAAATTTACTAAGTCCTCTTGGACAGTTAACTTCTTCTCTTAATACTTTATTTTAGCATTAAATCTAAAATATATACAAATCAAAAATATATACAATCATCATTATAGTTATAAAATAATAAAACTTAAATCATGCAGTTTAAACTTAGCATTTGAATTTTTAGTGCTTTCCACACTACGTATATGAATATATGGTACATACACGAACATGTGTATACCCTTCTTTACGGGTATTAAAACATGATTGTGGTTCGATGAAACCTATGCCGATGTCACATTTGTAATATTACTAATTATTTCTAAAATTCTGTTTTAGGCTTCTGTCAAATACCAGTTCAAGTATGAAGTGAAGAATATCGCGATGGAATTTAAACCCGCCATGCCTCAAAAGAAGCGTAAATAAATTAAGTGTATTTCAGAATTTAAGTATATTAAAATATGTAGCAAATTTTACAGATCAATTTACTAGATACATAAAATTTTCCAAAATTTTTGAGTTAAGAAAACATAAGAATGTGTTTATTTTTATTTATTTTCTTTTTTTGGGATAGTGCTTTCAATTAAAATTTTATCGAGATTTAAAAATGGCCGAATAAGTTTGCTGAAATGACTGAGAAAAGCCAAAAGACATCACATTTTTAATAGTATTCTTGTTTTAACCCTTTTAATATGGAATGTTTTTTGAAAAGTATTTATTTACATTCATAATAAGTCAAAGTAAAAAAAATGTATGCTCCTCAAATGGACAGCAAATGGTTACACTACAAATCTTAACTATATGGTAATAAAATGAGTCGTACCAGTAGTTAACATCTATGAAAAATCAATAAGATTACAGCAGAAAATTAATAGTGATTACCCCATGACGAGCATGTTCGTTATTCAGGTCTAACTGGATAATTGTCTTTGCTTTTATTGAAATTTCAAACACATGAATTTCTAATTAACATGAAAAAGAAAATTATTTTAAATAAATAAATCTGGCTTGATCTAGTTATGTATATTAGCGATTTCGGACCATTGTCGTTGATTGCCATCGCCTTGGATAAACATTTTTAATATATATATATAAAATATAATATGGTTTTCAAGTTTGTGTTCCTTTTGAAGGTATAACAGTTTAAAAATAATTTCTAAAAATGGCAGGTTCTCATTTTGTGACGCATTTTCCTATTAAATTTTTACTATATTATATGCAACATAATTTTAAGGTAAAAAATAAATAATAAAATGAAAATAATTTTTTTTTTACATTGTTTTGTGTTTGTTCTATGCCTTGCTAACAGTTTCAAATAAATAAGTTTGCTGGTATCTTTCCTCAGTTATTATGACTTACACATGCTAAATTCATTCACATATATGTAAATATTTGTATACAAAAATGTATATACATATATGTATATGTTTATATACTTTACTATATTACATTCTTTTATTCTAATCTATAATAAATTGCAATGAAATAAATTGTCAATTTACGCTTAATATAAGTTAACCTTAACACCAACAGGAATAAAAGTTCGGACGCTTACAGTGTTTTAATATATTTGTTGTCTTATTAACTGCTTTGTAAATATTTACTATTTTACATACTATGTCTATGACTTTATGTAAGCCTTTGCATTAGTTTGTCTGATAATAAATATCAGCGCTTTACCTTTGATATGACCAAGGAATCGTTTAACCGTTAATAAACAATTTATGGCGCTTTAAAACATCCTTGTTTAAAAATTTAATTGGCAACATATGTATATATGTTACAGTTGTTCTATGTTTAATTCAACTTCGGTGTAAACCCTGATCTCTCTGGATTATCAAAAATTGGAAAATACAAAACAATGACGCAACGCCAGCTTTACTCATATACATGGGACGTTTTAATAATGTTTGAATAGCGTCATATTTATAGAATTTTAAATTTAAGGTACTTGTTCCTTAGTATTAATATATTTATGTATATATATTTTTCTTTAATTTTGCTAAAATATAATTTATAAATTCTTTTAAATTTACATTTTTTTTATTTTCACGACACCAAACTCTGAAAAAAAAATTTTTTAAATAATAATAGGACACACATTTTTCTTGCTTTTTTTTATTATTTTCTTTTTTTTTTTATATAATTATATCTATATCATGAAATCACAGCCCTTTTATGCAATTATAATAACGACTTCTAGTTAACTATTTGAGTGGTTTTCCTTTCAGAGGATCAGAGGAGGATTTCCGATGATAACACAAATAATAGCAGTTTATTTACATACATCCTCGACTATATATGTTCTTAAAACCACAAAATTAATATACATAATGTAGTAACAGGGCAAATTTTATTCATTCAGAAATAATAATGCATTATTCCTTTTTCTACAATCACTATATTTTAGTTAAAAATAATTCTGTGGCAAGTTGACGTTAAATCATGATAACAAGGCTACCTTTCTAAGTTTGATAAAATACTCAAAAGCATAAATTATATTTTTCCAATTTTTAAATATATTATATTATTTCCACCCTGATTCAATAGCATATTTGCTGTTATTGAGCTTAATTTAATGATTAATACATATAATTGAAGCTGAAATCCGATGGTAAATAAAAAAAGATATATTTTTTTATGAAGTGATCTAAATAAAGTCACATTAATCTCACTGGGATATTCCTTTAGAACTTTAGAAATTATATCCAAAACAGAAAATCGTATTTACAACTTCATTTTATTTAATAATTTCGTCGGCTTCGAAAATATATGTAAGTATTTCAGAGCTTATCGAAAAAATTAGGTGGTTTATAATTTTTTTTATAAGCAATATGAGACCAGAAGTGTACGATTAATGTAAAGAACATGGGCAAACTATTTTGGAACTTGGTCTGAATGGCTTTTAGTGGTCAATAACTAATTATTTCTGTGTTAATCTTGCTCTTGATCCGCATTCATTGGTTAACGTGCAAAGCAAAGATCACTTGCTCAATGTGATATGCTTTTTATCATAATTTTTTTTTTTGAGGGAAAATATGCGCATACTTTTCACATTTTCATTTAAACGCAAAAGCAGTGGGAACGTTTACAATTTTAAATTATAAGGTGGCTTGCATTTCATTTCAAAGCACTTCTCAGCTCTACCTGGTTTAAAATTAGACATATAACAAAATTATTTTATTTTGCCGCCAGGTAGAATTTGCTTTGCGGGAGGAAACATTTTGGCCTCTAGTTCAATCCCTTAGCGTGAATGGGATAAACCACTAAATACCTTAGTACAAGGGCCTGTTAAATTATCTTTCCAACGCCACCTCGTTTGTTAAAATTGTTTGTTAAGTTTCAAAAAATGGTTTAACGTTTGCTTCAAATATTAATTTAATAAATGTTGAAATTGACCACAGAGAACTTGTATACAACAGTAAAGATGTGCTCGAGTTGTTCTTTAACATTATAAAGCGTTTGAGGAGTTATTCGGACTACTCATTTGAAATCGATTGTTTTAAAATTATCAACGATTTAAGTTGAGTAGCATTCTTACTTCTAAAATGATCTGACAAGAAAATATTTAGCGTGTACAAATCCTGTGATCAAACTGACCACTAACATCAATTCATATTTCCTATGCTTGTTAACATGTTTTTGGTCAACCAGTTTTTGGTTATGTTAGCATATGTGATATTTTCATAAAAAATCTCAATCTCTTCAACTTATTTGAGTAAACCACTCCTCGGAAACATCACGGATTCATTTTCTCTTGTCTATTTTTGGTTATATTTCCTATTGAGGAAATTTCATCACGAGTCAAGTGTTGATTCTTTTCGGCTGAGATATGGAAATTTCGAGCATTGCGTACAATTAAACAATTAAAGCTTAAACATACTTTTACAGGTAGGAGAGTAAATAGTATAACACAAAAACGAAAAAAGAGATACGCATTTGATGCGTTCGACAAATTTATAACGCTATGCAAATTTCAGAAAAAGAAAAAAAATTTTACTGGTTTTTGAATTATACACTGAAATTACATTAAAATATTAGGGCAAATGAACGCAGCTTCCCTGATATTGTTACGTTCTTTCTATTTGCTTTTCTTTATAGTGATAGAATAAACCATGTAAGTAGAAAAAAAAATATTGAGAGTAACACAGTAGTATGGAAAAATAACCAGGTAGTTTCTTTTATCTAAACAACTAATTTAAACCACTATAATATTTTAACAAGCTGACACTTGCACATTTTAAGTCTCTGGTCTAAAATTTTTTGAATGCCATTTTTATGTTGTTCATGTTGTAGATGAACAGTTTTTATATTGAGGCGATTCCAATTATTAAACGAAATGTCATCTTGTTTTCATTTATTTTTCGAAAAAAATAAGAAGGTATTATTTTCAATAATCGTACAAAAATTTTAGATGACATTTTTAGCATTTTAAAAAATATTCTGCCTATAACATAATAATGAAAAAATATATTTTTAATTGTTGTCCGCATCTTGAGAAAAATTTAATGAAAAGAAAATAAACTTTATGTTCCTCTTGAAAGCAAAGTAGTTTTAATTTTATGCGATGTGATTAAGTATAAGATAAACTTATTTTGTTCTGGAAAGCAATAAGGGAACAGAAGAAGGGTTTGCAAGTCATAACTATTTTGAGACTAGGGTTTCTGTAAAACAAATAGTGTTTTTTGCATAATTCACAAGCTTTTCAAGGTTTTTTGTTTTTTTTTTTTTTTAACTTCAACTCTATCAGTATTTTTATGTTGGTATCTGTGCCCGGTGCGTATATTTGTAGTATTTTACATATTTAGTTCTAGCACTAGTTCTAGATCATATTGTTTATGGGTCGTTTTATACATAATTCGACACAAAACTGATCAAAATTTGCATTTTCCAGTCGATTTCTCTTGCTTGTAAATGTGCCACAATTCCTTGTTTAATGCTTGTAAATTGATTTGAGTGTATTTTTTAAGCTGAATGTCTAGTATAATTAGGCAGGCTGTATTTTTGTGTGTATAAAATATTTTAGTAACTAATAGCGGAAGTCGTAACAGGGAAAAAAACTTTATGGAAAGGAAGCCCTTTTATTTTTTTTTTCAAATGAATAAAATTATTACTGTTTTATATTTCATCAAAAGTATTATTTCCCTAATAATGAAAACCGGTAGAGTAAAACATTTGCGGTTTATTTTACAGTGTCTGTTTATCGACTTTCTCAATTATTCCTAACGCACTACGTAATACTTTGATACTAATCTTATGGATCACACAGGCACTTTGTTTGAAAGTTATACAGCAGAAACAAGAATTTATATCGTTCTAAGGAAAATTTCACTATTCATCAATTTGGGTGTTAATATAAAAATTATAAATGTAATTATTATAAAAATAGAGGAAGTAAACTGAGACAACGAATTTGAATTACTCTTGTTATCATTGCCGTTTTTAGATTTATAACCTAAATTATTAAAATGTTTGATTTTTAAAGTATTCTTTAGTTACGCAAAGATAAGAAGAGCGTTGATATATTTAATAGTAAACATTAGATTTCGATTTCACTATCCGGAATTTTTTTAATAGTATGACGCCATGTATGTATGATTCAGATTTATGATTTTGATTATATGTTTCAAAGCAAATCACCGGCAGAGGTATAGTAAAGTACAGAAATTTAATTGTCTTTTAAGTTTTTAAAATGGATTATAAATCGGTTCATTGTGTTCATCCAAATACTTGAAAAGTAAAAAAATTTATACATATTGATATTAATAATATCATTTCAGAGTTTTGCTTTTGCCAAACAAAACTTTTAATTCATTTAACACTGGTTCTTATAAATAATTTTTTCGGGCCTTACCATACTTAAGTTGAATTAACAATTCAAAACATTTTTCCTATTTGTGGAGATACAATTTTTAAAAGTTCTGCCAATTCGGTTTCGTCGTTTTTCTGTATTTCCTAGATTTTTGGTGAAAAACCAATACGATATGGAATCTATTTAATAATTGGATTACCAATATAAAATAAAAATTAAATGATACAATGTTAGAATGAAAAAATAATTATTTTGGTTATCTTTACGTTACATTTATTGTCTGCCCATAAAAAAAATCCATTTGTTTAATTTTGTAGGCTATTTTGATGTATATAATTATTTTTAATTTTGCACGTAAAATGTGGAAACTAGTCAAATTAAACAAGTAAATGTGTTAGATAAAGCAAAATGATAAATTATCTAACAAAAATAAAGTTACCTGTGATAAGAGCATTCAATTAGAAAAAAGTTCTTCGGTTGTAAAAGATTATAATACATTTCATAATTTACAGACTATCTTAATTAATTTTCCCCATGGCTTCATATAAGAAGCATCATATAAATATTCTTTGTTTTTAAATTAATCCTAACTAGTATACCAAGTATAATATGGACATTGCAAAAGAATAAAAAATAATCATTTCATCTCAATAAACTTAAATTATCAAAATAATTAGTCCAATTTTGTGTATAATTTTATTTAAACATTGTAAAGTTAGAATAATATTTCCTGTTGTATATTTAGTATTGATTTTCAGTCAATGCAATATATCTAAATAATGTAACTCCTACATTTTCAATAAATTCGGGAATATTCTCGCTGATTTACAACTCCAGTCGTCAGTTAATTTTTTTTTTTTAATTGTTACTTTGCCTATAATTTACATTCTAATCTTAAATTTGTGTATGTGTGTTCCATTTGGCATTTAAGTGTGATGATATTTTGATTCAGCTCTGTAGAAAGATCTGCAAAGAAAAACATCATTTTTAGTTATTTAAAATTTAATAATTTAAACTCAAATTTAAGAGTAAAATAAAATTAGTTTAAATATGTAAAATAAAAAAATAAGAATGTAATATTTCCACTTAAAAAAACTTATTTTATATTGAAATTTTAATACGCCAAATTAAAATTGAATATTACAATATTTTTCTTAAAGTCTTAAACGCGATCAAAGAGAGTTATAAGAAGGGCAGTAGATGGAATTTCCAACTTGTATAAAATAAAATACCAAAACCAATGCGCTATATTTTTCACTGCATGAATCAAGTTAATCTGGAAGGATGCATGAATGTTCTTTATGAGAGTGGATATGATTTTACGACTGTTAGGCAAAGGCTCTAAACTAATCCAGTAAATAAAAGTGCAAATAATGGATGCCCCAAGTCACATCAAATTCAAAGTATTACGCCAAATCTGCGTTTAGATCAGCGTAATAATTCTAGAAATTACTAAAACAACTCCCGTAATAATGAAAAAAATTTTAATATATTTGATTTTGGGTCTAGAGCTAAGCGTAATATTCCTCCTCGATTTTAATTCGCACTGCCAGAATTATAACATAACTTATTTAATTCTCAATATTATTATTAGAATTCGAGTTTTAATAATAACCATAATACCTTTAATAATCAACGAATTAACAATCCTGTTCGAAATAGCACTTAACATTTTGGCAAGCCGGAACCAATGGAAGTGAATACGGTAGGAGCTGATCATGGCTCAGTGGAGTGCATGGTTGACGGGTGCAGATATAATGAAATGAACGAAACCTAAAGACATACATAGTATACATTTTTTTACAACCCTAAACTGATCTATTTGTAGTCTCTTGTTCCGCACCCTTGCACGAGACACTCTCACTCACGAGGGCGTCGGCGAGTCGAGCAGAGATTGACGTAGGGGCGCATGGTGGTAGCTCGGGTTGTGGTGGCAGAGCATGAATCTAGCCGTAAACTCGCTCTCCAAGAATCGGGTTACAGGGGCAGTTGCGGACTTTAAGTCTTCAAAAACGACAATCGATCGCACACGTCACATTTGTAGCCGAATTCATTGTTTTCGAAAACAATTTTGAAGTGCGCTCTGGCCAAATCCCATGGCTTACGGTAAGGGTGTTCCGTTCTGTAGTTGGTGCCGCGCTCTGTAGTTGGTTCCAATTACCTGACTATCGAGGATAGCTACTGGAGAGCTCATTTACTTCCAATGGGGCTGCATGCTACTCAACAGGCTAAATCCTAAGCCGCGACAACCAGCTTGGTCAGAAAGCACCCGTATACGGCTAAAGCTCCTGCGTTTGCCTATATTAGACGAGCTTCTTCCTTTTCCGGGACCATTCAGTCAAGGTAGCTGATGGTGGTCGGAATCTCTCGGCTTTCTCTCTCTTTTAGGCCTTTTTCCGTTGTTTCTGGCGTATAGTTATGCGTTAAGGAGGCGCTATAACCGAAAAAGTCTAAAATGTTCGAAAATTTTCAGCTTATATCTGCCATAGCTTTTCAAAGGCACATATCTGGATATTTTTGTTTCGCACGTATTTAGAAACACCACTCCTATCTAAAGCGGTAAACGAACTAAGGAGCTATGCGCTAATGAAGTGTTTATGTTTAGCTCAATTTACGGTGCGTCACGCGGCACTGGCACTATCTAGCTGCGTATGTCACATATGTGGCTTTTGTGCTCCTATACCTAACTAATGCGGTTTTAGCAAGTGTACTCCTACTTACTGAAATGAAAGTCATTTAACGTCAAAAGTTAATATTCCGCTTTTCAAGTTAGGGAACAAGTAAGAATTTCGTGTTTGTAGATTTCATGATGAACTTGATATAATATGAAACAACATTCTTCTACAAATTGGAGCAATAATAGATTATAAAAACAAATTGTGAACTACATCGGAGAAAAGGGTTAAAATTCCATTATGAAACAAAGGAAGAAAAAAGTGGAAATGAACAAGGCAATAAAATGAAGTTTAAAGAAAGTATTGTAAATTTGGCTGTCACAAGAAAACGGACTAGGATGCATCAAAGTACAGCATGCATTTTGAGAACTTTAGGACATATGTGAAGGTAAATAAACTCTTTCAAGATTTTGCAATAAAAATTCCTCTTAATATAATTAAAGCAACTGTTAAACCGCTGCAGTCTTATCTTCAGTAAAAAAACTTTGCTGAGATTTTTTACGATGATAGGTGGGACTTAACAACGTTTTAAAACATAAAATAAGGACTGTGAATGATATCCTTATTCACAGCAAATCTCATTGATATCCCTATATGTACAAAGGAGAAGTGGAACGACAGATGCAGGAGATGCCGGAAACAGGAATATTTCGTCATAGTAACTAGCCATATTCTCGCGCCGGTCAAAAAAAAAAAAATTACGCGAGGTGACACATGGGTCCCCTGGAAAGAAGATGGAATTATCTAGGAAGGTTAGATTCATTATATTCCGGTCTTTCATTTTCAAGCATCTATGTAGAATAAAATACAAAAATAATCTGAACGGACAATCCAATTTTGTATGACTCTGTTGAATAAGTCGGGCTGGACCTCACTAATGGTTTGAATGATGTTGTTCTCCAGTTGGTCAATTGTTGTTGGTTTGTTGCCATAAGCCAGCGACTTAACGTAGCCCCAGAGAAAAGTCTAAGGGCGTTAAATCGCACGATCTTGGCGGCTATTCCACATCGCCTCTTCTGGAAATAACGCGTTCTGGAAATTTTTCTTGCAACAACTCCAATGTAACGCCCGATGTGTGACACGTTGCGTCGGCTTGTTGGAACCACATGTCGTCCAGGTCCATCCATGTCATCCGATACCGGTCGCCATTGACAGTCACCGTCTGGCCATTCTCGTTTCGGAAGATGTACGGCCCAATGACGCCGCCTGACCAAAATCCACCCCAAACAGTAAGTTTCTCCGGATGCAATGGAGACTCTTGATAATGATCAAGACTACACCTGTATGTTATACTTCGAAAATCCACTAAAATCTGGACCCAGCTTAAAAAATGGATCTTAAAAATTTTTTTTTTAAATATATACGCTTCTTCATAATATTCTTCAAAGCCCCACTACGCGTTTCTTCATCTTTTCTTAGAAAATAATTTATTATTCATCCGATATTTATTTGTCGAACCGTTAAAGCACTTTGTAATTTTTCTAGAATCCGAAACTGATAAAAAGTCTGCCATAGTGTTTCAAAAACTGAGAATGCAAAAACCTAGCCTAAATATTTTGCGAAATAAACTTGAACCAAACAAACCATAACTCAATATTTAGCATACGATGATAAGATCTGGCTTAATTAAAGCTTTTAATTTGAGTTCTATCTTAGCTATTTAGACTCATTTCAAACATTAAGAGCTCAGAGCTATTGCTCATTTTTTCGCATATAACCCATTGATACAGTATACAGTAATGAGCAAGGTGAGTGTAGTTCTCATTGCTTCTTTATTGGCATAGCAATCCAATCTTTGTGGTTTCATTAATAGCTTCATAAATTGCCTTGCTAGACAACAAATAGACCACCAAATATATGCACATGACGCGCTCAGGTGTTGACGTTTTTTTCTACGAGGCCCGTAATCTCGCACTTGAAGTAAATGCAAGTAACATTCCGAGATAAGCAAGATTACACACGGACGCCAAAGTACTGTTGTTGTTGCATGGTCAAATCAGTTAAATGCCTCTGGGGTGGTCCATAATCAGTAAAAAACAAACTTTCGCCATCGATCTTTCTAAAATAGAGTTTTTCATTCGTAACGTTTCGTACGTGTACGTGAGTTCATCAGATCCTGGATACGTTTCAACAACTCTAGCTAATGCTCATTTCCATGGAGGTAGATTTTCGTGCTTTAGTAGGATAAAATCTCTGATTTCGAAGTTGGTTCTTTTCGTTGCCTATTTTGGGTGCTGTTGGAGACGACGCAAATATTCGCTGATTCATCTTTTACAAATGCCCTGAAATAAATTTTGCACTAGGTACCATCTGCCGAGACAATTCACCTTCAGATCTAGTACAGTATTTTCGGAAGAAATAAGAAAGGTGCTTCCAATTAGGAAAGGCGCAGGCAGATATAAATCCATAGTGGATTTAAGTGGGCTTAAAATTGCTATATTATCCTTTAATATAGATATATTAATAACTTTTTGTTGCGTACTCACTACCACATTTTCCTTCGGCACCTAATTCCATTATTTGAACTTTCAGATCAGCAGGCCCTGAACTCTCAACTGGATGAGCAATAAAAATTAAAGTGCAATAAAGTAATAGTTTTTTGGCTTGCTCCTCTGGATTCAACAAGACACTTTTAAATGGCTACCCATATTGAGCTAATTCCTTTTTCGTTATAAGGGTCTTTTACGCAGACTTTTATAGAAACAAAATAATTATATCATGGTCCAACAATTTTACAGGATCGGGGATAACATATCAAAATTTTCGTCAAGAAATGTACCACAATTCAGTTTTGAGATACAATATTTTGAACATTTGTAAACAGACAACAGACTCCAGACAGGGAGAAAATATCTGCATTTCGCGGCAAGACAATATCTTCTTCCTCTCAATTTCTTTTCGGCATAGTATTATTAACTTAGCTACTTGATCTCAAAATTGGATAAATAATAGCAACCAATGTTTTATTTTATTTTTCTTTCTGACAAAAGTTTATATAGTTTTGGACGAATAGAATACTTAATTTGTAAAGAAAATTAATTTACGCCACCTATTTCGCTGCTTTGAAGTTGCTAAACAGATTAATTCGGCAAGTCCAGATGTAGAAAAATTTAACAAAATTCTAGAAAACACCTTGCAATTATTACGTGCGTGATTTTCAGGTTCTAATCTTTTTGTTATAGTGTTAAATTAAATCATAAGTATGAAATCAGTGACATTACCTTTTAAAACGAATTCCTTTTTATTTAATGGTTGCACGAAATTTTCCCTTTTAGTAAATTAAATGTAGTTTTTATTAATTCATTCGAAATAGGCGATTTTACCTATGAAAGGCTCTTATACAGTACTGGATGATTGGAAAAGTAGTCAAGTTGGGCATTAAGAAAATTTGCTACCTTACCTTGAAAATTATTGCATATTCTGACGAGCTCCTGCTGTTAATAGGGCCGATTGGCATCTTTGGGTCGTTTAAGTTGTACTTTCAGTCTTTTCATACCAATTTGAAATCCATTCATTGCTTGGATGGCTGCTTGAGCACTAGCGGGATTATCAAACGACACAAAACCTACGTGTTGGAAAATAAATTACTCAAGAAATTTTCTTTTGAGCTTGAACATTAACTCAATATATGTCAAGCAAAATTTAGGTTTTATGGAAGAGACTTACCAAAACATTTACTCTGATTTGTTGCTCGATCAATAAAAACTTTAGAACTGATTACGTTGCCAAATGGTAGGAACATCTGCATTAGTTCAGCATCTCCAAATTCTTGTGGTAAATGATAGATGAACAAATTACAGCCCTCTGGTCCTGAGATAGAACATCCTGGGAACATCAGCAAGTCTTTAAAAAACATTGAAGAATTCTGTTAATAAGGAAAAGATTGTTTTTTTGGGATAATTAAATTTGAATTAATTGATTAATTCCTGCTGACGACGTAGGCTGCAATTTAATCTAATTAGTAGAAACTGTTCATTATTTAAAAATTACTTATGCATGGAGATTCAGCATGGAATTCAGTATTTTGTGTTATGATAATACAATTAGCTATTCACAGAAATTAAATTTCCTACCTTTCACAAAAACATTAAACGTTCGTTTCTCATTGAGTCGCACTGACCGACAGACATTGTGCTAAATATTTTCCGTAAACCGTAATTCAGATGTCTTGCTTTTGAAATTAAGCTTACTTTAAAAGTTGGTAGAACTTTTAAAGAAAATAGAGCGCAATTTTCGTTTTCTACCTCAACAATTTTTCGGGTAGAAAGCATTTGAATCATATTATTATAAATATTAATTATTAGATAACCAAAGCTCTTTGTTGTAGTCAGAATGCTGTCACACGTTTTGCACAAAAATTGAAATGGAAGATCAAACTGAAGAAGAAAATGTTAATGCTTTAAAATCATATTTCAGTTATCTTTAATTTCATATAATTTTTGTCAAAATAATTAGATCGATGTCATTCTGAAATCCAGCCCAAATCAAGTAACTTCTTATAAGTCGCAGCCCACCACCGAAAAAAGAAAATTATATTATTGTTGGATTTGTTAACTTCTAATTAGATGGCTCTAGCTGTATCATTGTTTTAGCTATCTTAGCTTCTGTTAAACTAAGACAACTATTACAAGACAAATATTCCCTTGAGACAGTTATTTAAATGAAACTCGCAGACTACACAAAATAATACTTCAGTTTAAAAAACTATTTCACAACGACTTTCTTCTTCAACACATCAGACCTCAAGTTTTCTCCTTTCCGACTATTGCGCTCGTTGCGGTAAACTTCTGCACGTCGTTGAACCGTCGTTGAACATTGTAGAGTAAATAATATGAATTTATTCTTTGAATAAATATATTTTGATATTTACAAAATATATATGTTATATTATTTCATTTAACTATTATTCGGCATTCAAATACAATTTACTCTATTTTATGTCTATTGATTGGATTTACATTTACGAAGGAAGAAAATTTCATAATGCGGACTTGTGGCGCAACATGACATTTGTGTTTTAATTTAGTATGCTTATTTGCTGCATTTTTCTAAAAATATTCAACTGCTTTTAGCTTGAGCGATTGCAGAGGAATTTATGGTCTAGGTGATATTTACGACTTTTGATGGTTGATTTGATTTGAATGAATTTGCTCACTAGGCCAAAACATGGCAATAACATGTGCATAACATAAAAGACATATTTATATACATTGCACTTGTTTGCTTCATTGAAATCGATGCAGTATTACTGAATTTGTAACCGGAACAGTGTTTGTTCTTTCTTTTATTTCCGGCATCTTCGCGTGCTCGGCGTCACTTTGCATCTCATTGATCGACTCTGTACGTACTTTAATGCGTTAATCAATATTTCAAAACAAATTATCTCATCAAAAACATTCATGTAAAAAAATCGGCCAACTTCTGGTTGGTCTTCTTATTCTTATTCTTATTCTTATTCTTATTCTTATTCTTATTCTTATTCTTATTCTTATTCTTATTCTTATTCTTATTCTTATTCTTATTCTTATTCTTATTCTTATTCTTATTCTTATTCTTATTCTTATTCTTATTCTTATTCTTATTCTTATTCTTATTCTTATTCTTATTCTTATTCTTATTCTTATTCT